>PISX010026634.1:0-24204 GCA_004024625.1 Mellivora capensis | reverse complement strand
TCCCAAAAGTTCATTTTTGCTTTTGTTTCCTTTGCCTTTGGAGACATATCTTGAAGTTGCTGTGGCTGATATCAAAGAGGTTACTGCCTATGTTCTCCTCTAGGATTCTGATGGATTCCTATCTCACGTTGAGGTCCTTTATCCATTTCGAGTTTATCTTTGTGTAAGGTGTAAGAGAATGGTCGAGTTTCATTCTTCTACATATAGCTGTCCAATTTTCCCAACACCATTTATTGAAGAGACTGTCTTTTTTCCACTGCATATTTTTTCCTGCTTTGTCGAAGATTATTTGACCATAGAGTTGAGGGTCCATATCTGGCTCTCTACTGTGTTCCACTGGTCTATGTGTCTGTTTTTATGCCAGTACCATGCTGTCTTAGTGATCACAGCTTTGTAGTAAAGCTTGAAATCAGGTAACATGATGCCACCAGTTTTGTTTTTCCTTTTCAACATTTCCTTAGCAATTCGGGGTCTCTTCTGATTCCATACAAATTTTAGGATTATTTGCTCCAGCTCTTTGAAAAATACCGGTGGAATTTTGATCAGAATGGCATTAAAAGTATAGATTGCTCTAGGTAGTATAGACATTTTAACAATGTTTATTCTTCCAATCCAAGATCATGGAATGGTCTTCCATCATTTTGTGTCTTCAATTTCTTTCATGAGTGTTCTGTAGTTCCTCGAGTACAGATCCTTTACCTCTTTGGTTAGGTTTATTCCGAGGTATCTTATGGTTCTTGGTGCTATAGTAAATGGAATCGATTCTCTAATTTCCCTTTCTGTATTTTCATTGTTAGTGTTTAAGAAAGCCACTGATTTCTGTACATTGACTTTGTATCCTGCCACGTTACTGAATTGCTTTATGAGTTCTAGTAGTTTGGGGGTGGGGTCTTTTGGGTTTTCCATATAAAGTATCATGTCATCTGCGAAGAGAGGGAGTACCATTCCCCACAAAGCAACTGATGAAAATTTTTAAAACTATGGACTGCATAGTTTTAAAATTTTTCATCAGTTGCTTTGTGGGGAATGGTATGTAGGGAGGTGGAGGGACAAGCAGGGAGTAGACTTTGAAAGGGACTATAATAATCCAGACAAGGGGTTAGCAACTATGTTTTTGTAATGTGCCAGACAGTAAAATTCGGGCTTTGCAGGCCGTATGATCTTCATTACCAGTACTCATTTATGCCACCATAGCATGAAAGCAGGATAGACAACATGTGAATGAACTCAATTGGTCATGTTTCAATAATATTTTATTGGTGGGTCAAATATGGCCCCTGGGCTGTTGTTGGCCAACCTGTGATGTGGAGGACAGGGCTTGGTGATGTGGCCCAGGCGGTGCTTCAGAGGTCAAGTTGACAGGAGCTGCCTATGGGAGGTGAAAGAGAAGACTAAAGCAGTACCTTGCAGGGACTTGTCCTTTGCATTTGGTGAAACAGAGTTGCCATCTAGTAAGATGGAGAAGACCTGATAGGAGCAGATTTGGAAGGAGAAACCCAGTTGATTTTGGCCTTGTTAGGTTTGAGATATCTAGTTTGGCATCCAGGGGGAGCCAAAAACCGAGAGAGGTCTAGACTGCACAGATGTATTTGATAGTCATTGAAATTGGGTAGGATGAGTAAGATCTCCTAGAGTGAGCATCTGCTGAAGAAGAGAACAGGTCTGCGTGCTGACCCCTGGCCTGCCCCAGTGTGGGGATAAAACCGGTAAGGAGACCACGCAGCCGAGAAGACCATAAGGAAGGGTCAGAGCAACCCAGGAAGTGACGTCACAGCAACCAAACGAGAGTGTGTCAAAGAGAGATTCATCAGTACTTACCAAACGCTCTGGAAACATGGTGGGGACATGTTCATTTCCGGAGGTGGTGAGTCACCGGGCCCACACTACTCTCTTCTGGCTTTTGCTGAGGCGTAATACACAAACTCCCTGTTCAGAAGCTTTTAATGAATCCCCTTTGCCTGCACAATAAAGTCCAGCTCCTTGATCAGGACTTGGCACTTTAATCGGGCTGTGAGCCCAATTGCAGCACCTCTGCACAGGGCTCTGGTAAGCCTGGCAATGCCATGTGTTTTTATTTTCTCATCCTCTTCAAATTCCGTGATGTTTCAAATGCCATCCTGTCCTTCTTTACCAACCGAAATCTTAGCAATCAGGGGCCAGTGCAGATGCTCTTTTCTCTGTTAATACTTTCCCACATCCCCCTCTCTCCATCCCTCCTTATCACCCTTTCTTAAACCCTTGTCATGATTCCAGTTGTTGGTTTTCATTCCCTCCTGATATTTCAGACTCCCTGTAAGCAGGAGGAGGACCCACTTCGCTAAGTAGCTTCAAGTCCTGGAGGTCCCACTGTTTTATCTGTAAATTGAGACAGATAAGGTTTTGTGACAATTAAATGAGATAGTCATATTTATGTATGCCCTCATTGCTGTTTACTGTGTGTCAGATGACAGCAAGATGTTTTCAGTGTACATAATTTAACAAACAAGTTTGTTGAAGGAAAAATCATAAAGAGATTGTTGTTGTTGTTTTTTAAAGATTTTTTTATTTATTTATTTGACAGACAGAGATCACAAGTAGGCAGAGAGTCAGGCAGAGAGAGAGAGAGGAGGAAGCAGGCCCCCCGCTAAGCAGAGAGCCCGATGCGGGACTTGATCCCAAGACCCTGAGATCATGACCTGAGCCGAAGGCAGAGGCTTTAACCCACTGAGCCACCCAGGAGCCCCAAGAGATTGTTGTTTTTATCTCTTAAAGTGTGTATCGCCTTCTCTTGCACATACCTCCTCTTAAATTATTTATGTTGGAAGGGTTAAGCATTAACTTCTCTGCCTGAAGTTAATTATCGGTGAATTTCTTTTTTTCATTTTACGGTCTTTAGTTTAAGTTCTTTTAAATAATTGCCACTTGGCAGTTTATTAACTTGATAAAAGTACATGACTGTCTGATTCTTCCTTTGCCCCCAAATGCCACTTCTCTCGTTAATCAGCGGTGTGTCTCTGAGTGAAAAGAAGCTGTAGCTAAAGTCAATACTTATAACTTTTTCATTAGACCTTAAAACGTTATGTTAAAAATTTATGGTAGTGCATCAGGTGGAGGAAGGGAGAGTTATACGGAGAGCTGGATCTCTCCTTAGTGACTTTGCAGCAAGAAGCAGAGCTGTTCTTTCCCGAAAATAATGATTTGCTAGGGAGTTGTCTCGAAAGGCTTGGTTCTGTGACAGGGTGTCCTGGGGAAATTCTTACCGAGACTTTCCATTGATGTTGTCACACAGTGTTTACTGAAGACAGCTTTTCATTTATTTTTTTTTAAGATTTTATCTACTTATTTGACAGAGAGAGAGAGAGATCACAAGTAGGCAGAGAGGCAGGCAGAGAGAGAGAGGGGGAAGCAGGCTCCCTGCCGAACAGAGAGCCCGAAGCGGGGCTCGATTCCAGAACCCTGGGATCATGACCTGAGCCGAAGGCAGAGGCTTTAACCCACTGAGCCACCCAGGCGCCCCCAGCTTTTCACTGCTGAACTATAGATAACATTGGGAGTTAGAGAATGGCTCAAATCTTTTGACTACATTGAATCTACCCAAGAGTACTTTCCCTTGTCAGATTTGGGCTGCATTTTTCTGTCCTTCTTTTGGAGAATGGTTGTGTATGCTGGTAATTTGTCTTGTTGTTAAGACAACTAACAATTACTAGTAATTGCCGACTAGTTATTTGTAATCTACATAATGTTCCCCTATAGCATGATGTATATTTCTTCTGTTCTGTAAACTCCTCTTGGGCTCTTCACCCACTTACTTGTTAGCTAACAACAAATAGAGAAGAATGACTTCCATCTAGGGTCATTTTACAATAACATTTAGGATTTTCTTAATCCAGCCATCCTCCAATGTATGATCTTTTCTATAGTATTTCTCTATCATGAATTTTATCCATTCTAGTATCTCCACCTTTTGAGGAAATTCATTCCATCATTCAGTGAAATGGCCCATTAGATAGTCATCTTTTTTTTGTTAAAGATTTTATTTATTTGACAGAGAGAGAGAGATCCCAAGTAGGCAGAGAGGCAGGCAGAGGAGAGGGGGAAGCAGGCTCCCTGCCGAGCAGAGAGCCCGATGGGGGGCTCAATCCCAGGACCCTGAGATCATGACCTGAGCTGAAGACAGAGGCTTGACCCAGTGAGCCACCCGGGCGCCCCTAGATAGCCTTTTTTTTAAAAAAAAGATTTTATTTATTTATTTGTCAGAAAAACAGAGAGAGAGAGCACAAGCAGGGGGAGAGGCAGGCAGAGGGAGACGTGGGCTCCCCGCTGAGCAAGAAGCCTGATGTGGGACTCTATCCCAGGACCGACCCTAAGATCATGACCTGAGCCCAAGGCAGAGGCTTAACCCACTGAGCCACCCAGGTGCCCCTAGATAGCCTTCTTTTAATGCAGAATGCACTGTCTCCTTGCAGCCTTACCTGTCCGTTCTAGCTTCACCCTCGGGCTTTTAAGGAAGTACTCTGATTCCTCTTCCACAAAATAGTCCTTTCACTATTTGGATGACAAGAACACTGTTCTGTTGCTTAAACCCTGTAGATTCTCAGATAATGTTGGTTACGGATGAATTCTCCCCCTTTGTTTTTCTTTAGAATTAGTTTCAGGAAAAGTTACAGACAACAAATACAAAAAACCCCTTGGGGCGCCTGGGTGGCTCAGTGGGTTAAAGCCTCAGTGGGTTAAAAAAAAACCACAAAACCCCTTATTTGCTAAATATAAACTTGGCAAAGCTGTAAGAAGAAACGTGGGAATGATTAACAGTGGACTTGGTTAATCTCTGTTGAGTAAATATATACTTAGGCCATTAAAAAAAAATCTTACATTTTTGGAAGACCATAATTGCACTGGTGTTTGTATGATAATTCTGTAGTACTCCTGCTTGCTTATTCATCTCTAAACTCCTGCTGGCCTATAGTGCAAACTTTGCAAGCTGCTATGTGAAGGAATGGGGGGAGGGAGACATTCATAAAACATACTGCCAGGTAAGTAGTTACTTAGAAGAGGGAGGCAGCACTGTCCGTTCACTAGGGAGTAATAAAAAAGACTCATGGCATTTCCTGTTGAAATGATGTTTGGCATGACTGGAAGAGAGCGCTTACCTATAGGAGATCTTCTTGGGTCCTTGGGGCATAGTAAGATTTTTCTCAAGCTTTCCTGATGATATCTTATTTTTAGCTGTATGTTTTTATATAATACTAGATTTCATAAGTCTTTTTTAAGCTTCAGAGTCATATTTTCATGATTTTTTTTAAATTGATATAGTTAAAGTCAACTTCTGTTGTTCTCCTTTTCTAAACGCTCCTATGAATTCAGGAACTAGATTCTCCCCATACCACAAAACACTAAGAAAACTTCCTTTTCTAGGTCTAAAATAGCTTAGTCTCTTGGTCAAAGGAATCAGACTAATTAAATCTTAATCTGGAAACCTCCCAGAGCAAGATATAAAGTAATTGACCTCTAGAAATTAAATACTGCCGCATTCAGATGAATAATCATTGGCAACTGTGATTGCTTTTCTTAGATTTAGGTGAAAGGAATAAATGATGTCTGCTTTACTCAAATAATAGCATGGCTTTGATTTTCTGTTATTCTAATATTGCTACTATTTCTAACAACCGCAAAGCGAAGAAGGTTTTAAAAATAAAAAAGGAAAAAGAAATCACTCTATAGATCTCAAAGGCACTTTTTACTGACCTTCTTTCTGACAAATGAGATGACTGGAAAAAAAGGCAGTAATTACTGGTGACGATAATGAGAATCTTTTAAAATGGATCTGAAATTATATTCTCTACCTGGACAAGGACCTTACAGGGGAAATCCTAGAGGTTAGTCAGCAGGATCTGCAAATACAGAGTCTTAGGATTAATTGCCTATGATGAACCTTTACTGAAATGTTCTAAATTCCCATTACTCCTTTCGAACAGATGATAGATTGGCAAAATATTATTAATGGCGCTGCCATTTCTGCTGAGCATGGCTCTAGAAAAAAATAGCTTTTTGATATAATCAAGTCAACTTGTTCAACTACCAACTATTTCAGATTTGGCAGATCCCAAGTTTTCTGGATGCTTGTTTGGATGTGTTTATAAAGCCATTTGTCTTCCTTCTCTCTCCTTTCTGCCCTCCCACCCTTCCTTCTGTTCTTTATTAAATTCTGAACATACAACAAAGAGTAAGACAAGTGTTCATGCTCAGGGAGCTGACAATCTAAAGCATTTTGGAAAAAGTGTCCAAAAAATACCAGTATTGACTATTAAACAATTTAGAATTATGAGCTTTTTCCCCCTATTTTGTATGGATTAACTCACATTAATAGATATATGCTACTTTGGTGAGCTTCAGTCATTTCATGTTTAATGCTATAAAAGAATTAGCTTTTAGTAAGATTAAATATTCTACTCTTCTCTGTTAGATTTCATTTGACTTTATAAGACTCACTTGATAATCATTACAAAGTGAATCTAGTTGTTCAAATGGAAAATGGGATTTCGGGTTTTTTTCTTTTGACTTTAAATTTTACTTAAAATATGCATCACATTTAAATGGAACAGCAGAGTATTTAACATAGATAATCAAAAACAGTAGATTTTACCCTGTAATAATTTATCTTTCTTACAGCAACATTTTGAAGTGTTAGTGTGATTTTTAAAAAAGGAAGGGTTTATTGCTTTCTATTGTGATAAAATATATCTAATATCAAATTTGCCATTTTAACCATTGTCAAGTATACAGTTCTGGGATATTAAGAATATTCACAGGGCGCCTGGGTGGCTCAGTGGGTTAAGCCTCTGCCTTCAGCTCAGGTCATGATCTCAGGGTCCTGGGATCGAGCCCCGCATCTGCCTGCTTTCGCCCTGTCTCTCAGCCTACTTGTGAACTCTCTCATTCTGTCAAATAAATAAATAAATAATCTTAAAAAAAGAAAAAAAGAATATTCACACTGTTGTGCAACCGTCACCCATCTCCAGAACTCCTTCCTCTTCCCAAAATGAAATCCTGTCTATTAAGCAATGTGACCTCATTCCCCTTCTCACTGCTTTTGATTTCTTTTCCATGGGACATAAATAAAAGAATGCCCTTTGTCCTTGCACTCTTGGCTAAGTTGTAGTGCCAACTGAAGACATTCTGCTTACCACTGGGATGTGATGGGGAAGAAATACTAAGGGCTTGGACTACTTAATTTGCAAAACAGCATAGTCAAAGGATAAAGAGAGAAATAACAATTTGCACGGCCAAATAAAACACTCACTCGCTTGCTGGTACAGTGGGCTAGCGTGGAATTTGGCATGATGAGACCTCCCTTGGAATCCTGGCCCTAACATTTAATCTAGACAGTTGCTTCTGGGCAAGTTACTTAACTTCTCTGAGCTTCAGTTACCTGAGCTGTAGAATGGTGTTTAAGAAAAGCTTGCTTTACTCATGTCTGAGGGATGCTGTGAGGAACCAAGGAGTTAATTATGCCAAAGTATTCTGAAAATCAGAGCTCATATTTCAGATGTTAATTTATATGTTATTAAGCCACATACCTGGGTGTTCTCCTCTTCCTACATTTCCTTGCCAAATCTAGCCATCCTACACTAAGGTTTTGTCATTATGTTTGACTGACCTGTCATTTGTTAGTTATTATTGTCCCTAAATTTTAATTTTTTTAAAGATTTTTTTATTTAAGTAATCTCTGCACCCGATGTGGAGCTCGAACTCATGACCCTGAGATTAAGAGTCCCATGGTCCTCCAACTGAGGCAGGCCAGGCGCCCCCTCAACTTTAATTTTTATGTCTATGACAAAGTCCTTTTGAGTGTTTAGAACCCACCACATCTCTGCATCTCTGTAGATAGGTCGGGGTAACCATTGAGACCGCCCTTCACTTCTCATTCTTCAAGAGACTGTGCAGATGACCAAGACACAAACTGTTGTTGTTTACATAAACAAGGGGAGTACTGCCTGTTCCACCTCTCTTCCAAAGGTGTCCTGCGGATACAATTTAAAATGCAAATTTTAACTTACTTTTGGTGGAGCTCCAAGAAGGTAATCACCCAAAAGAATAATTTTTCTCTTCTTCACCTAAGAGTTTGCTGTTTTTCAAAATTTGGCTTGAGGCAGAGCAATATGATATTTAAATAAAATTCTTAGAATCAAAAAAGTGCCGAAGTTAACAACTTTTTAAAGGGGCTATTTTACCAACTCCGTAATTGACATTCTGTCACTGCTCAGACTTTATTTCATTTCTGCTCAACTCAATATATGGATTTTTATACAAACCATTTACCAAGCACTAGACAATAGCGCCTTTGGCAGATCAAATTTATATAAGTAGGTTGTTTGTTATCTACAAGAGAGCTTCATTGTGTTACTGGGACAGCTCCCTTAGCAGCCCAGGGTGAGAGTGGGTGACACCTTAAAAACTCAAATTATTGATGGGAACATCCCAAGTACTAGAAAGAATTTAAAATTAAGCCTTTTAAGCCTGTGCAGTCATTATCACATTAAGCGGGGAGATGGTGATGGATCATAAATTGGTTTTCCATTTTTTTAAAAAATAGGACCTGGCAGAATGTAAATGCAATCTTCAGAGCTCACTTACTCATGATAATTCACTTTTTTTCGCAACATGGGTATGAGGTTGAAACTTTAAGTGATCACTGATTATTTCTGTTAGACTCCATTTATTGGAAAAATTTTATTTAGAGTTTATTTTTCTAGTTTCTCTTAGGTTTTCCAGAAATCCAGAAATTCCTTGACATTCTAATTTTCCCATGTTGATTTCATGCAACTTTTTGATGTTGCAGATACTTAATAAATTGTGACTCACAATTCATTGTCAGTATTTCTTGAGACTTAAAGCAAATTTTAGTGTTAGTACTATTTTAAAGCCATTCCTAACTTAAAACTTCAATCAGAACTTAACTTTCTTCAGACATAATGTAGATGAGAGTTGGAACTGGTTCAGGCAGTCCTCTTAATTTCTTCCGAATCCCTTTGGAAGGAAGGCCTTTGCCATAAAAGCTCCAGGCTGTGTGGATCCTTCTCCTGTTGCCTGACTTCTGATCTTGAGCCATATTGTTTATAAACCACCACCAGACAACTCCCAAGTTTATCTGAGTCCTCTTTGCCATTCTAGTCATCTCCCTGGTCTATTCTCCTAAGAAATGTGATTAATTACGTGAGAAGTTCGTTTCCCTGCCTCAGTTAAATGGGATCCTAGGTTCTCTGCCTTTTCAGATGTATGGTCCTTCTCCATTTCTTGAACCCCAAATCTTCATTTATTTATTGGCCTATTGAGATTGTCTAAAGAGGATTCCCTTACCGTACCCTGTTAGATTCTACCTCAGAAGTTTCCCTTCTCTTCCTGTATTCCTTCTCCTGAGGAGTAAGTCCTCTCCAGTCATGTCAAGGTCACCTCCTCATTTGTGCTTTTGATTGTTTCTTCCCAGCTTTGCCAGACTCTTGTTCTGTTCATCCTTACCCGCCCTCAGCCCTCTCTTCATTCCCAGAGGATACTTACGTTTCTCAACACCCCTCATTTCTTTCTGCCTACAAACATGTCCATTCCTTATCCTCCGTAAACCTCCTGCTGACCTGAGGTCTTCTCAAGATACCTCGTTTTTATACCGAGTGTATCCACAGAGTGGACTGTGTTCTTCTCGACCACCTGCGACCTTTCTTCTTCTTCCTTCTCTTCTTTCTTTTTCTTTGTTTGTATTGTTGCTGCCATGATTCCGTCTAGAACAGTGGTTTTCAACCCTCCCTGCATTCTGTTATCATCTGGGCAGCTTTTCAAAACTTCATATGCCTGGGCACCACCTGGATAAATTCTGATTTAATTGGTCATTGATGAGTATCTCCATTGATAATTTTATAAAAAGATCTTCCCCGAAGATTCTGATGTGCTGGCGGGGTTGAGAACCACTGGTCCTAATGATGATTGTAATAACGTCCTAATTGTTAAACCCAACAGATTTTCTCCTTAATATATATCCTCCTTGACTTGTTATTGGTTCTTTCAAAACAGGTGAAAACCTTTTCCTCAAGCTCATAAATTCATGTATTGGTCTCCTGCCTTTCTGACTGCTCATTTTCTCTGTCCTCTTTTGTCTCCTCTTCCTCCTTCCTATTCCTAAAATACTGCTTCGGCCCAAACTATTAACTTAGGTGTGTCTTCTATTTGATAGTATTTAGATCAGTGATCTTATTTCCTTGCCTTACCTTTATACTTATGCAATACCACCCTGTACTCTGTTCCAAAACCCGGAATCCGCATGATAAACTGCCTTCTGGACATCTTTCTTTACCTTCATTTACCATTGGTCCTCATGTCCAAAGAAGAACTTCTTATCTTCCTGGAATTCTTTTTTCTAGCTTCTGTTTTTTTTTTTTCAGCCACTTGTGCCATAAACATCCTATTTATCTTCAATGTTATCTTCCCGTTTGTCACTACCAGTTATTATTTAAGTCCTCTAGATCCCATTTTAGGAATCACTCCTTAGTTTGCTATTCTCATCTTTCCATGGTCATTAATCTTCTGGCTGCGTGGGAACAATGACAGTAGCCCACTCGCTGCTCTGTACCACGGCCTGAACAGTGCTGGCATGTTACTTTTCAGTCACAGTTGCATTCTTTTCTCTATTCTTTCAAACCTTCTATGGCTCCTTGTTGACTGACATTGAATACAGTTATCATTCTGCACAAGTACTTGATAATGGGTCCCTGCCAGCATATTTCATCCGTCCCCTTTACTCTTCCACAAGAATCTGTGGCCCAGCTAAGCTGGGCTGTGACCTGTTCTCTCATCTCTAAACTTTTCTTCTCTGATGTTCCTTTTCTTTTTTTTTTTTAAGATTTTATTTATTTATTTGTCGGTGGGGGGAGAGAGCAAGAGAGCGAGCGAGCACAAGTAGGCAGAATGGCAGGCAGAGGCAGAGAGAAGCAGGCTCCCCGCTGAGGAAGGAGCCCGATGTGGGACTTGATCCCAGAAACCTGGGATCATGACCTGAGCTGAAGGCAGAGGCTTAACTGACTGAGCCACCCAGGCGTCCCTTCTCTGACATTCCTTATCTTGTGTAAATGTTCTACCTTATGAAGATTCTGACTTTTTTTTTTTTCTGAATCCCTTAGGAAGGAAGGTTTTTGCCATAGAAGTTCTAGGCTGTGTGGATCCTTCTCGTGCTATTTGATTTCCAAAGTCAGTGTGGAGCTAAGTAGCTTCAGATTTCTGGGTGCTCGGATATCATTTAACAAGACTGTCTGGACATATAGGACGCTGCTTGTGGCTGATGGTGATGCATGGGACATCCTGGGACCTGTCTAGCAAATTGCTTCTCCCTTCCCTTATATAATTACCTTATATAAGTTTTTCAGTTTCTCATCAAAGACAACTCCCATGTTTCCTGTGGGCTACAGCCTGTCCTCCATTCCTGGACCTTTTCATGAACTACACCATTTAGCTTTTGAGTTCAGTGACAAAATAAATATCCTAGAAAGTTGAAACAATATCCTTTTAGATTCTTTTAACTTCGCATGCTTTCTGGTGCCCCTCAATTATTAAACCCAAATTGTCTCCTGCTGTCTTGAAAGAAATGAGATTTCTCAGCAGTAGCAAACAACAACGTCAATCTATGAGACTGTTAATGACTCATTTATAATGCTGGCAGACACATGAAGGCTGGAAAAATTAAATGTACAGCATCATTACCTTTGTGGTTAGCATTGCCGGGAAGCAGCACAGTGCTTAGTGTAACATTTTAAAAGACAAAAAATTCTTTTAGCAGAATGAGTTTTATACTTGAAGGTGTGCATAATGGAATGACAAACTGATAACTTCTTGCTATTTGAGCTTCCTGCCGCAAAGCCTTCTTTGGAGATTAACTAGCAGACTCTGCGCGTCTGCAAATGCTGAGCTGTTCCAGGCATCATGACCTGTTTGCATAGATAATTTTGGAAATGTATTTTTGGTGTTTTGAGATCATCATTTTCAAAGAACATGACTTAAATTCTTTCTTGTTTTTTTAATTAAGAAGTTATCTCTTTTTTTTGAAGAATAATTGACATATAGTAACCTATTAGTTTCAGGTATACGTCATAGTGTTCAAAATAAAGTCTTTTTGCAAATCGTAATTACTAGAAATTGTCTCAACTATTAGCTTCTTCCAATTTGAGGATGACGTTACTGACGTGTCCAGGGATGCTGCAGGTGGGGTACCATATCCCCCTTCGTGCCTAAGCTCCCTTCCAACTCCCACTCCCTTTTAATTCTTCCCCAGGGATGCTGCAGGTGGGGTACCATATCCCCCTTCGTGCCTAAGCTCCCTTCCAACTCCCACTCCCTTTTAATTCTTCCCCAGGAACTGACACGAACTTGCTCTAGTTTTCCTTCATATATGTCGAACTTTTAATAAAACAGATTGCTTGTTTTGAAAGTTTATAGCTGTGGAAGAGAATGAAACTAGCTGGCCCAAATGGAGACTGAAACAAAAGCTGAGATCCAGAAGTGCGATCTAAACTATAAAGTGTAATATAAATGCAAATTATGTGTGGTGGCCTGAAACCGGAGATTCTTCCCTCTACAGCCTTTTAAGAATACCCACCATAGTGTAGAACTCTGCTTTTCTCTAACGGGAACAAAACACATTTTGTGAAACGACAACATTGAACTTCATGACATCAGCCTATCTTACGTTTTTCACAATGAATGTGTACTTCTAATTTATCAAAACTTTTACAGTCCTTATTATTTTGAATCTGCATTGCTTCTTTGAATAACAACAAGTTCTGTACATCTTCTACCAGTTGTTTATAATACTTTTTTTGTTGTTCTTTAAGAAGGTTCCATGCCCAGTGTGGAGCCCAGTGCAGGGCTTGAACTCATGACCCTGAGATCAAGAGTTGGACGCTTAATGGACTGAGCCCCCAGGCACCCCTGTGTGTCATTCTTTCTCAGATTTGTTCTGAAATGACCTTTAAGCTTCAGGAGAAACCCCCCACCCTTTGTTGTAGAGTTAAGCCATTTGGTGAATGAGTCTACATATCATTTTTTTAGATCTTTTCAGTGAAAAAAATCTGGGTCTCTATCTGTTTTCAGCTTTGTGTTGCCAGATTAAAAAGGCAGCTGACTATTAAAATTAATAGGGCTTTATTGAGTACTGCTGTTCGTAAAGAATTCGAATTAGAAGATGTGGTTTGCGGCATTAAGAGGCTTATACCAGATACTTAAATCCCACAAAGTATTGATTCACAAAAACCAAGACTGTATGCCCATTACTCTGAAGTATCTGGAAGTGTCATGGAGAAGTTATGGACTTGGCCTCAGGAAGCTTATGCTCTGATCAGAGAAAACTGGTTCTACCTAGATGGTTTGGTTAGGGAATATGAGTGGGGGCGCTGAGATAAGACAGAGACATTATATGTTGAGTAATTGAGTATTATAAGCAGTATCTCAATTTCTAAACATTTTGTATGAATTTTAAAAGTTGTAGCATGGGAGTAGGAATACAAGAGTGGGCACAGTGCCATGTGTTGCTACTTTCCTATTTAGGTGATCCCGGGGAAGTTATTTCTCTCTCGTCTTAATTTCCTCATTAGTATAAGAGAAGTGCTCATGGAGTCTTCCCTATATGTTGAAGTAAAATGTTACATCTAAAACTCATAAGGCAAAATCTTTGTAAAGATTTACTTATCTGAGAGAAAGAGAGCGAGTGAGCCAGGAAGGGGCAGACGGAGAGGGAGAGAATCCCAAATAGACTCCTTGCTGAGCATAAAGCCCATCGTGGGGTTCAGTCTCATGACCCTAAGAGAATGACCTGAGTCGAAACCAAGAGTCAGACGCTTAATTGGCTGAGCTACCCAGGCGCCCCACTTCCGTTGTACTCAAGTTGCAGAACCATGTATGTGCATGTTTACCATAATAATGTTTAATATTCTTTAGAACCCTTTTGACCAACAGATACAACAATTACCCTCCCCTAATACAGAGATCTGTATATTTAACATTCTCTTTGTTACTTTCATTTTATAATTTTCTCTAATATATGCGTTTTTAAAAGTCAAAAATTCAACTACGGCAGTGGTTAAACAGTTTCTTCGCAACTCACGTAGCACCTGGGGGAGGGATAGCAAGTGAGGGAGAGCAAGCACAAGCCAGAACCCGTGAAAATGGGTTGGAACTCACATCACTTCTCATTGTCTCCAACCCTGATGATGTGAGTGTCCTGCAGGAAATGTTGGCCCCTTCACCACTGAGCTAAAACATAACCGGCACAGGAGTCCAAGAAGCTCCAGGAGGATCAGGGGAAGTGAGCAGCCCCAGGCCAAGGATTTGAACCAGCAACAACGTTAAGATCCCAACCTCTTAATCTGTAGAACACAGTGGTTTGTTCACTTCCATCCTTCACATCTCAAGCAAGAATGTCTTTTGTGTAGCCCATCCTAACTGGAAACACCCAGGGAAGAGAGTTCAAGGAAATGGAATTTAGGTTGGCCAAGTGCACCCATTACAAAGCACCATAATAACAGATTAGCCTTCTGTATAACTTCTTTATCATTTTAAAAGGGTTCTATTCTACAAGTCAGAGCTTTTCCCAATCTTTTCATAAATCTGGATGACAAAATTCCAGGGATAGCCATTTTGTAACTGCATCCTTAATGTTACCTTGGAGCTGAGAGTGTTACATAATGGCTCGATATATTTGAAGGTGTAGGATTCCAATGTAGCAAAGTAGAGAGTAAATAAATGAGAATATTAGGGGAGATTCCTTTGAAATGTTTCAACATCCGCTTATGAGATCAATTCAATAATAATATTTTATATTATAATGTAATTTGATTTAGTGAATTAACTTTAGCAAGCAGAAGGAACTATGGGCATATTAATAGGCAGTCCTGCTTGCTACCTTCACATACCTATATGAAATGAAATTCCACTGAGTGTACAAAAAAAAAGTTTGAACTTGGCAGGAGGAATTGATATGCATTACCTTATACCCTGAAAGCAACAGGTAAGCTCAAGACATTTCGAAAACGGAGGGCTATGAAATTTGCAATTATCTGCGCATTTTCTATTTAAGACCCTACATGGATATTAGCATGTGCGCTAATAGTAATGCCTATCCATTACCACATGCTGCAGTAGGGGTTAACATGCATCGGAAATGCAGCTGCTTCATCAACATAGTGACACTGCTCGAGATGGTCTCTGTTAAAAACAACAAAGAAGTTCTCTGGAGACATTCCAACTGTTGGGAAGCTTCATGGTTTGCTGGTCGTCTTTCTTCAGATAGATT
This sequence comes from Mellivora capensis, assembly GCA_004024625.1. NCBI lineage: Eukaryota > Metazoa > Chordata > Mammalia > Carnivora > Mustelidae > Mellivora > Mellivora capensis. The sequence goes on along the minus strand of PISX010026634.1, from coordinate 8,900 downwards.
CTAGCCTTTTGTCCATAATGACAGTATAAAATGCTTCAGAAACACACATCTCAGCAAATTGCTTTCCCTCAAGGCAATTATTTGCCCTGTCAATTAACTCTGTTTGGCGAGGGTGGTACTTTGTGAGGACAGAAGTTTCCTTCCTCACTCCCCCGACAGTCATAATGATGATCGCTCACACTGTCCACGGGGGGTCTTTGTGTGTCCCTTCCCATGATGGTCCTGTGAGATCATAGGCATAGGTTACCATGGCATGATGCCCTTCTTGGCTGAGTGGGCGTCAAGCAACTTGCTTAACCTGTCGATCACCTACCATCCCCTTCCCACCCCCTCATCTTCCTAGCTATCAAATACTAAATTTGTTCTGGTGACTCTCTCTCTCTCTCTCTTTTTTTGTTTAGGATTTTATTTATTTATTTGACAGAGATCACAAGTAGGCAGACAGGCAGGCAGAGAGAGAGGAAACAGGCTCCCCGCTGAGCAGAGAGCTGGATGTGGGGCTCGATCCCAGGACCCTGGGATCATGACCTGAGCCGAAGGCGGAGGCTTTAACCCACTGAGCCACCCAGATGCCCCACTGGTGACACTCTCCGCAAGGCAATGTGCTCAGGGAAGGGTCCTTTCTCCTGCCCTCAGGGTGCAACATGATTTATCCAGACCAGTCATGCCAATCTTGTTTCTTTTTCCAGTGGTGGTCTAGGCCACAAATAAACAATAGAGTTCTGGTCAGCAACCTGGAGAAGGTCTACTGAGGCATTTGAGGTAGGGTTTTCTCTGACTGAAAGATAATACTAAGAAATAGGCCTGTTTGTTTCTGTCAACAAGGTCAAAGGCACATGAGTTACCTGGAACCACAGCAGCCATTTGGCAAATGAAAAGGGACAAGCTTCTGATTTTCAGAGAACAGAAAAATGGTAAGACCCTGAGTCCTGGATGAAATTGCAGTGTCTCCGAATCAGCCAGTTCTTAAACTGCCTTGCCTCTGGAATTCCTGTCACGAATGCTAGTGTCTGTCCCTGTTGTTTAAGCTGCTTGTGCATCTGGTGATTTGGCACTCAGAAATTACTCCGAGCTCATTGCCTCCCGTGACTGTATATCCTGGTGTTCCTTGTGGCAGAATTTAGGTGATAAAGTGGGTTCTTTCTACAAGATGCAGTCACGTGACATTTGTAAGGGGGAACTGAGGTAAAAGCTGTGTTCTTATGGTCTGGCTGTTTTCTGGAAGCAAGTGTGGAGGTGTTGGCATTTTTGCAACAACATTAACAGTCACTGACTAGTTTCGAGGCTACCCAGAGGTCACTGTAGCCTGATCCCTGACTTTCCTGAGAGCGACAGGTGTCACAGTTCTCCGGTGAATCAGTTCCTCAGTGTTATTTTGGAATCATTCCTGGAAACATGGCTTCGACCCAGCTCCCCCAGCTCTTAACACGATACCACCGTAAGCACCAAATTTCTTACATTAAATCTCTTCCTGCTTAAAGTAACTGAAGTGCTTCCTGTTCCTTAGAATGAAACTATTTATGACCTTTAGTTCGTTTCCTATTATTTGTAGCTGAAATAATCCTGGTTGAAACAGTCACACACACTGTAAATAGCGGAGCTAGGATTTCACTTCAAGTCCTGCGACAACACATCCTTAGTTTTGTTTTTTGTTTTTTGTTTTTTTTTTGTTTTTTTCTGTTTTACCATGTCTAGGATGTCAGTAAGAGCTATAGTTCAATTTCTGAAAGATAACCCTGTGTTTTTCTTTTTTTGTCTCCCTTTCCCTTAGTCTCCTATGGTTGCCTCCCAGCAAGCATCTCTGTCTCTCTTCCCACCTTTGTCTTTTTAAACACAGATTATGTCCTGTTATGGTTATGCACTATTGTCTAGATTATAGTGTGACTGTTTCTCAGTACCTTCCGATGAGGTGTTTGCCATTTGCTGATCTAGATTAATGATCTGTTTATGTCTGTTCCTAGCTGATTACAATGTTGCCCTCAGGGACTGATGAAGCTGTTTTAACAGAAATCCATTTGCTCTTTCACTAACTGCCCCCCAAAGTCTGCGGACTTGTCATTTTAGAGTTGATGTACCTTTGTTGTCATCAGAATACATTTTATAGGTTCTAAGCTGTTTCTGCTACTTCTGCTTCTGCTGCCCAGGGCACCATTCTGCCGAATACGAGTCTTTAAGCTCCTCTATAGTCTAATGATTCTTGCGTTCATTCCCACCCCACCCCCCACCCCCCCGTCATATCCATTGGCTTCCTTCTCCTATCGCTATCCCCCATGCTTCTTGGGTTTTACACCACCAACTTGGTTTTTATGACTATTACCAGTCCTTAAGAATGCTTCTTTCTTTCTGGATTAGTAATAGAATTTGCAACCAGGGTTTATTCTTTGAGAATTCCTCCTTTCCGGTTTTTGTGATTACTTTCAGCATTGGTAACTGCTCCTGCTTGATTTTCTCTCCGAGTTACTTTAAAAGATAAAACAGAAGGCAACGTGACACCCAGGTTTGCCAAGGTTTTCTTGGCTCCTAGAAAACTGATTTCCACAGAACGGTACTAAATTGTGTCTGCTTATAGTGAGGTGCACCTTGATAGCAATTCAAGAATCTCAACCTACAACATATTATTAGCGTTCTAGAAAATGTAGATACATGAGAAATTGAAAAGTTGGAAGTCCCTTAGAAATAATTATTTTTCACAGGAGTTCTATATTTTACAGTAAGAAAACTTCACTGTTCTCCCAGACAAAGGAATCAGGAGCTATTAAAAGCATCTGTCAATGATACATTAGTATTCAAGGCCGCTCACCCAATATTGCTTAGTTATTTTCCAGTTGAAACTTTAAATACAACAGCATTTAAAAGGCAACACGTGCCGCTCAAAAGGATGTCACCTTCATTCCTGGGTTGTTCATCCCTCCTGGAGTTGTTGATCTGGGAGTTCTCATAGAATGTGTGCTGAAAACAGGGGAAACATATTTTAACATCAAAAGAGGAACAAAGAGAAAGGGGTTGTTTTTCTTTTTCCCCGGCTGCCCCCTGGTGGCCAAGGCACACCAGACAGCAAAGGCCTTTAACAAAGATTCTTGCTGTGTGATGCTGCTGGTGATTCTTAAGAGGGTCTCAAACCAAAGTCTGGGCTGTACATTTGTGCTTCTGAAAAATGAAGAACAGAACCTCGGGTCTCCTAATTACATTTCGCTTCCCAGCGGCATCTGTTCTTATCATAGTGGCACCAGGCTCCACCAGCTCCGTCAATACTTGGATATTAACAAGAGACAATCGATGGAAAAATTAAAAAGGAAAGTCAAGGTAATTAGGCTAAAGCTGCTGCTTATGAGTTTTCAATAATTACTTTAGCTTCCTCTTGTTTTCCTATCTCCAGGAAAATAGGGCCTGATTGAAGGACTGGGTCGTGTTTGACTGAGGACATGTCAGAATTCTACAAAGCCAGGCAGGAAATAAAATTAAGCTGTATTTGTTTCAGAGCAGTCAAAGGGGCTTTGCCTGATGGCGTGGGAAGAATAGGCCTTGATTTCAGTGTCCTCGTCTGCAGCTGCGCCGTTGTTACTACCTGTCCCGCGCCGTGGGCGTTCGCACCACTGGCAGAAGCCCACTCGGGAGCGCCGTGACATGTCATGAATCAAAGCTCCAGAGGAAGAGAGTGGATGGATTTTTTTTTTCCAGAAAGAGGATCCTTTTGGAAAGTAGATGTCATCCTTTTAAAAAAAACCAATAACAAAAAACAAAAACAGAAAACCGTGAAATAACTCAAAATCTCATGCCTGCCAGTGGGGACTGTACTTTGGACCCTGTTCTTTGTGGCCTTAATTGACAGGGATTACCGTCCACTTATTGGGCTTCGGGAGTGAATTAGCCTCCTCTTTGGTTTGGAGCTAATTTGACATTTTTGTGCCCTGGTGCTGGAAGTCCTAAATGAATCAGACCCGTCCTGGTGCTGCCTGCTACAAATGAGCACAGTGTGTCTTCCTTTTAGGGGAAGAGGGGGAAGAAACAACAAACAGGAATCCCTAATTTGGGAGAGATAAATCTAGGGAGAAAAGCTATGTTCGTGAGAGAGCTATTTCATGTTTTATGTCCATTTACAGTCTTCATTTGCACTATTTCTGTCAGCTCCAAGCACTTTATAAACTTTACAACCAAATTATGTACCAACATCATTTCATTCACTGCTGATATGTAGTTGTTAAACATCTGCCAGGTACATATTTCCTAGAGGAAAATAAAATGGAGAAGAGAATAAAATCTTGTTAAATATACACAGGAAATGTAGATATGCAGAAATATAATAGGAGGCTGTTTATCGAACACCTTCTATGTATGAAGCACTGTAGAAGAATACCGAGATACAGGAAGTCATAAACTGTCTGCCCCCACTCCAGGTTTGTAGAACGGACGTGACTGATGGGGTCAGGATTTGAATCCAGGACAGTCTGATTTCAAAGCGCAAAGCTCTTAACTCTTTGTTACATTTTAATCTTTACCTGAGGCTTAATAAAAAGACTTTCTAGGGGAGTAGGAAATGTTTGAAGTGCATGGCCTTGACTCAGTGAACTCAGATCTCATTGATGATAGTGATACTGTGTAGGGATGGAGAGTACCGAATAAAACACACACCCAGAGGCACTGAAAAGTGAGATGAGGAGGCCCGGACGAACTAGAGTTCTGGTGAGAGTCATGTTCTTTATCTTTAGTATTACAAATGGTCTTGTGTTGTTCCCCCACTGGTTTGGCTCGGGTACGGGAATCCCTTCTACACGAAGAACCTCCAGCAAGTAAGACCACTCCTGATTGGTGATTGGGGTCCAGCATTTCTGTGAGATTGCGTCAAGGCCCTCGGAAGATTCCATGTACCCTTTCGATTGGCTGAGGCCAACGCATTGCAAACGCAGCTACGCCTGGACACATCTGGTGGCTGAATTCTTGGCTGCTTATTGCCCATGATCCCAAATGTTTGGAAGGTTCTAGCTGATGCTTTCATGGTGAAAATAGTACATAATAAGCATTTGTTCCTTTACTTTAAAAAAAAAAGTTATTCTAACTACATAATCACTTCTGGATTAGATATGTTTAGAAATTTGCCAAGGGGATAATTTATGAAAGCTCATTTTTCCTCTTCTCCCTAGACCCATTTTATTTAGAAATTGCAAAGGAAGCTTTTTTTCTGCCTCTCTGCTTTTTAAATAAAATGTGTTTGTTGCTTCCTTGTCACTCCATATGTTCTGTCTTGGTTGTTTTCATTTTTGTCCTATGAAAAGTTCGTGTACCAAGTACCAAATGAGAGTGATGGAATATTATGCAACCATTAAGGCAGTAATCGTGCAGTTTTGTGACAGGAGCTTCCGTGCAAGTCCAACCACCACGTCTGAATCTTAGCTATGCTTTAAATTAACCATATAATCTTCAATAAGTTAAACTTTCTAGTATTTTTTTAATCTATAAGAATAATAGAAGTACCTATCTTATGGACTTGTTACGAAGATTGAATGAGCTGACAGAGAAAGTGTCATATACACTGTGTTCTGTAAGTGTTAGCATATTTAACAGTGAAAATGGTTATACACTTTTGTTCATTAGTGATGGATTACAATATAGAAAATGTTCGGGAGAGAACTTTACGTGAAAGATACTGTATATAAAGTGACATGGGATTACAACTATGAAAAGAAGCACTTAAGTATTTTAAAAGGACTGTGATAAAATAAACCAAAATATTCATTGTGGTTTGTTTTAGAACCATTGCCTCCTATTAATTTTTAGCTGTTGTTTTTTAGGATTTGGGTGGGGGGCAGGTAGTCATTTTAAGGTGCTTATCACAGTACACAGTTGTCTTATTGATCTGTTTACTTGATTTTTGATTGTCTCTCCCTCTAGAATGGATGTTTTCTGAGAACTCATGGTGGTCTTTTTCACCATTGTATATTTTGTGTCTAGTGCCTGCCAGAGGGTATCCCTTCAATAAATGTTTGTTGAATGAATATATTTATTTCTTACTGTTCTGCATTTTCCAATTATGCTAATAGAACATTTCTAACTGTTACACTAGGGCGGGAAAAGCTATTTTAAAATCGTTATCTCAGCCTTCCTAAATGCATACGATTGCTCTACAATTCATGGTAAGGTAGCAAATACTAAGGAAATGTTTCTCACGTTACATGTTGCCTTGGTGTTTTCGAAGTGGCCATTCCAACTCACAGCCTTTATTTTTAATTTTTTTTTCTTTAGCTTTTTACTCCATCTAGAAAAATCCTACGTGGGTTGATTTTCCATACTTTGATTTTAAACATACTAAAGCTCTTCTTTTTCAGTGAAGATAATTGCTGGTTCCAAGATCTGTAGAGAGCTTCAGTTGTTTTCGCTGGTTACGTATTACCATAGAGCCTGTTGTAAATGAAGAAATATTCTAGTTTTTAAATTCAAAATATTGTACCCAGGCTAATTTAGGCGTGGATTCCCTCACTGGTTCACTCAGTGTTAATCTTCTCAATGCCAGAGTCGCTAGTGAGTATGTTTTCGACCTGCTGAGCCACAATGCATCTCTGCCTGCGGCTGCATTATTTGTACATGTATGAGTTGGGGGGCGGGGGGTCCTTGCTTCTGTGCCAGAGATACTGCTTGGCAGTGAAAGTGGGCCTTGCATTCAGGGTCAAGATTCATAAGGCTCTCCGGTAGCTGTGTCATTCAGGGCTTATTTTTGAAGAAGAAACTTCAGCAAAAGAGGATTGTCACGATGCACACATGTTTGTATGGAGGGAATTCAAACAGAATGCAGAAACCTTTTCATCTGTTGCTCAAAAATTTCACCGTTTGTTGAGATGCAGCCCAACTTCCCCATGATTCCTCATCCGTCTGCAAGGCTGACTGCAGCTCAGTGGTTCTGAGAAGTCAGCCCGGCGTTTTCTCTCTTCTTAAGAGGGGCTCGATGAAGCACTTTGGAGGGAGCCAAAACAAAGGATCCTGAGAGGAGAGAAGAAAAGAGGTTGAGAAAGAGTCTGAGGTTCAGAAGAAGGTGGTCACCCTAAGACAGCCACACCAGGGGGAAGTTAGGACTCAGGGATGTCAAGACAGAAGACATGATCTTTCAAGCAGCACTTAGGAAAACATCTGCGTCACCCGTGGTGGGAGTGACATAAATTAGATGCATGGAGTAAATCGTACAGTAGCATTTTGTCTCTCTGATGGCCTTCTTTTCGTTGAGTCCTTAAGTCAGGTCAATTCCAACGTGCTAATAATTCCGTTTCCTGAAATCCCATTATTACTTTAAATTAAGACCTATTATTTTTGGTTTTTATATAATATTGGGATGCGTTGCATTGAACACACCTAGAGCACTTACTATAGAACGTAGCATAGTCTAGAATAAAGATAGCTCTATAGGATACAGACTATATACTTAATAAACTGTATACTTCGTAGAAAGAATAAATGGTAAGTAACATCCTGCTGACCTTTATCCTAAACCAGGATATTGATTGAGGAAAATCTGAGAAGTATAAAAAGTTGCAAAGAGAGCCTCTTCATTTCTAGACGGTGGTTCTCTTTTGGCTTGGCTCACTTTACCTGGACGCCGGTCTTCCTCCCATCCCTGACGACCACCATGCATAACATAGTGATATAAAAAAAGTTGACATTTGTCCCAGGAAAGTGCAAAAGCATCATGTTTCGATTGCAAATTCCAGTGGCAAATTCTTCATGTTTTCCTTGAGCCTTCCTTCCATATTTCTTTCAGATACCGTTTAAATCCAACTTTTCTTTGAAGAATTTCCCCTAGTCTATTCTGATTGCTAGTGTAAAAGATTCTGTATTTTGAAGACAAAAGGCAAGATATTTAAGATACTTAATAATTTGTGAATTGGTTTTGAAGTTCCCATACATTGAAAGTCTGTTGGTAAAGTGACTGATGGACGTTTTGCCCTTTGTGTTTTGAATTGCTCTGCTCAGAAATAAAGGTGGTTTGAGCGATTTGGCCCCGCACTGAGCATGCAGCCTAGGTTAGCCTCTCTATGGCTCCTCTCTACCCACAACTCAATGTAGCTGTTCCTATTCTGAGGCAGTGTTTAAAATCTGTATGACTCAGCAAGAAAAACCAGCAACCAGGGAGAATATTTATTATTTTCTCGCCTATCAGCCATCACCACATAATTGCAACATCTACATCCTGATTGAAATTTTAGTGTTTTAGATTTAGAATTGCTCGTTAACTTTTTGCTCCCGGTCCTCGCACTGAAAAAGAAGAATCCATACTCAGAGGCTCGGAGACCAGCAGCTTTTCTCTTCCTCGGGCTATTTCTCTTAAACCTCCTTCTTGTGCTAGGCCAGCCACGTTATTTGCAGATCTGGGAACTGTCTGAGCTGGGGCACTGCAAAGTTTGTGTCACTCCAAAATACTTTCTATTAGAGGTGCCTGGCTGGTTCAGTTGGTAGGGCGCGCGACTCTTGATGTCAGGATCTTGAGTTCAGGCCCCAACCTTGGGTAGAGAGATGACTTATAAAAAATATTTAAAAACCAAGAAAATAGACAAAATGCTTTTTACTAATCAGTTATTAAGCTAACATGTTTATACCTGGCCTTACATGTCCACTAGCAGAATTAATACCTTGGATTAGTCAATCAACTGGAGGATATTTTCTCCAGAAGGTTACTTGTTTGAAGGAAGACCTTATATCGAGGTCCAAGACCTTAGACCTTAGGCCCAGAGGTCTACAGTGACTCTTCTTCAGTAATATATTTTAGGTGTATACTAGGACAAGCTTCAAGAGACAGAATATGAAGCCTGCCGATGAATAATACCTTGGATTAGTCAATCAACTGGAGGATATTTTCTCCAGAAGGTTACTTGTTTGAAGGAAGACCTTATATCAAGGTCCAAGACCTTAGACCTTAGGCC
>PISX010026633.1:0-24198 GCA_004024625.1 Mellivora capensis | reverse complement strand
CAGGGTCATAGGGAAGCTCTATTTTTAACTTCTTGAGGAACCTCCACACTGTTCTCCAGAGTGGCTGCACCAACTTGCATTCCCACCAACAGTGTAAGAGGGTTCTCCTTTCTCTACATCCTCTCCAACACACGTTGTTTCCTGTCTTGCTGATTTTGGCCATTCTAACTGGTGTGAGGTGGTATCTCAATGTGGTTTTAATTTGAATCTCCCTGATGGCTAGTGATGATGAACATTTTTTCATGTGTCTGATAGCCATTTGTATGTCTTCATTGGAGAAGTGTCTGTTCATATCTTCTGCCCATTTTGTGATATGATTATCTGTTTTGTGTGTGTTGAGTTTGAGAAGTTCTTTATAGATCCTGGATATCAACCTTTTGTCTTTACTGTCATTTGCAAATATCTTCTCCCATTCTGTGGGTTGCCTCTTTGTTTTGTTGACTGTCTCCTTTGCTGTGCAGAAGCTTTTGATCTTGATGAAGTCCCCAAAGTTCATTTTCGCTTTTGTTTCTTTTGCCTTTGGAGACATATCTTGAAAGAAGTTGCTGTGGCTGATATCAAAGAGGTTACTGCCTATGTTCTCCTCTAGGATTCTGATGGATTCCTGTCTCACGATGAGGTCCTTTATCCATTTCGAGTTTATCTTTGTGTACGGTGTAAGAGAATGGTTGAGTTTCATTCTTCTACATATAGCTGTCCAATTTTCTGAGCACCATTTATTGAAGAGACTGTCTTTTTTCCACTGTATATTTATTCCTGCTTTGTCGAAGATTATTTGACCATAGAGTTGAGGGTCCATATTAGGGCTCTCTACTCTGTTCCATTGGTCTATGTGTCTGTTTTTATGCCAGTACCATGCTGTCTTGGTGATCACAGTTTTGTAGTAAAGCTTGAAATCGGGCAATGAGATGCCACCAGTTTTATTTTTGTTTTTCAACATTTCCTTAGTGATTCGGGGTCTCTTCTGATTCCATACAAATTTTAGGATTATTTGCTCCAGCTCTTTCAAAAATACCAGTGGAATTTTGATTGGAATGGCATTAAAATATAGATTGCTCTAGGTATTATAGACAATTTAACAATGTTTATTCTTCAGATCCAAGAACATGGAATGGTCTTCAATCTTTTTATGTCTTCTTCGATTTCTTTCATGAGTGTTCTGTAGTTCCTCGAGTACAGATCCTTTACGTCTTTGGTTAGGTTTATTCCCAGGTATCTTATGGTTCTTGGTGATATAGTAAATGGAATCGATTCTCTAATTTCCCTTTCTGTATTTTCATTGTTGGTGTATAAGAAAGCCACTGATTTCTGTACATTGACTTCGTATCCTGCCATATTACTGAATTGCTGTATGAGTTCTAGTAGTTTGGGGGTGGAGCCTTTGGGTTTCCATATAAAGTATCATGTCATCTGCAAAGAGAGAGAGTTTGACTTCTTCCTTGCCAATTTGTATACATTTTATTTCTCTTTGTTGTCTGATTGCTGTTGCTAGGACTTCTAATACTATGTTGAACAAGAGTGGTGAGAGTGGGCATCCTTGTAAGCCAGGGTTGAATCCCACCTGGTCATGGTGGATGATCTTTTTAATGTGCTGTTGGATCCTGTTTGCTAGGATCTTGTTGAGAATCTTAGCATCCATATTCATCAGAGATCTGAAATTCTCCTTTATGGTGTGGTCTTTGCCTGGTTTGGGGATCAGGGTAATGTTGGCTTCATAAAGAAGAGTCTGGAAGTTTTCCTTATGCTTCAATTTTTTGAAACAGCTTCAGAAGAATAGGTGATATTTCTTCTTTGAAAGTTTGGTAGAGTTCCCCCAGGGAATCCATCAGGTCCTGGGCTCCTGTTTTTTGGGAGGTTTTTTGATCACAGCTTCAATCTCATTACTAGATATCGGTATATTCAGGTTGTCACTTTCTTCCTGGTTCAATTTTGGGAGTTTATATTTTTCCAGGAATGCATCCATTTCCTCTAGGTTGCTTAACTTATTGGCGTATAACTGTTGATAATAGCTTCTGATGATTGTTTCTACTTCTTTGGTGTGAGTTGTGATCTCTCCCTTTTCATTCATAATTTTATTAATTTGAGCTTTCTCTTTTCTTTTGGACTAGTGTGGCCAATGGTTTATCGATCTTAATGATTCTTTCAAGAAACCAGCTTCTAGTTTCATTGATACGTTCTACTGTAGCTCTAGTTTCTACCTCATTCATCTCTGCTCTAACCTTGATTATTTCCCTTCTTGTGCATGGAGTTGGTTTAATTTGTTGTTGATTCTCCAGTTCTTTAAGGTGTAGAGACAGCTGGTGTATTCTGGATTTTTCAATTTTTTTGAGGGAGGCTTGGATGGCTATGTATTTCCCCCTTAGGACCACCTTTGCTGTATCCCATAGGTTTCCATGAATTGTTTAAGTTCTTCTTTGATCTCCTGGTTGATCCAAGCATTCTTTTTTTTTTTTTTTTAAAGATTTTATTTATTTCTTTGACAGACAGAGATCACAAGTAGGCAGAGAGGCAGGCAGAGAGAGAGGAGGAAGCAGGCTCCCTGCTGAGCAGAGAGCCCGATGTGAGACTCGATCCCAGGACCCTGGGATCATGACCCAAGCCGAAGGCAGAAGCTTTAACCCACTGAGCCACCCAGGCACCCGATCCAAGCATTCTTAAGCAAGGTGGTCTTTAGTTTCCAGGTGTTTGAATTCCTTCCAAACCTTTCCTTGTGGTTGAGCTCCAGTTTCAAAGCATTGTGATCTGAGAATATGCAGGGAATAATCTCAATCTTTTGGTATCGGTTGAGTCCTGATTTGTGACCCAGTATGTGGTCTATTCTGGAGCAGGTTCCATGTGCACTTGAGAAGAATGAGTATTCTCTTGTTTTAGAGTGGAATGTTCTGTATATATCTATGAGGTCCATCTGGTCCAATGTGTCATTCAATGCTTTTGTTTCTTTATTGATTTTCTGCATGGATGATCTGTCTATTACTGAGAGAGGGGTGTTAAGATCTCCTACTATAAATGTATTCATATCGATATGACTCTTTATCTTGATTAATAGTTTTCTTATGTAATTGCCTGCTGCCATATTGGGGGCATAGATATTTACAATTGTTAGATCATCTTGGTGGATAGTCCCTTTAAGAATGATGTAGTGTCCTTCTGTATCTCTGACTCAGTCTTTAGTTTAAAATCTAATTTATCTGATATGAGAATCGCTACCCCGGCCTTCTTTTGAGGCCCGTTGGCATGAAAGATGTTTCTGCATCCCTTCACTTTCAATCTGGGTGTATCCTTAAGTTTGAAATGGGTCTCCTGTGGACAACATATGGATGGGTCCTGTCGTTTTATCCAATCTGCAACCCTGTGTCATTTTATGGGCACATTTAGGCCATTCACATTGAGAGTGATTATTGATAGATATGTTTTTATTGACACGTGTTACCTTTGAAGTCTTTCTTTCTGTAGATTATCTTTATATTTCTGTACAATGATATTCTTGGGGTTTTTCCTCTTTTATAGAATCCCCCTTAATATTTCCTGCAGTGTCGGCTTGGTGTTTGCAAACTCTTTTAAGCCTTGCCGGTCTTGGAAACTCTTTATATCTCCATCCATTTTGAATGTTAGTCTTGCTGGATAAAGTATTCTTGGCTTCATGTTCTTCTCATTTAGTGCCCTGAATATATCTTGCCAGCCCTTTCTGGCTTGCCAGGTTGCTGTGGACAGGTCTGACATTATTCTGATGGGTTTTCCTCTGTACGTAAGGAGCTTCTTTGTCCTAGCTGCCTTCAAGAGAGTTTCTCTAGAATTATAATTCCTCATTCTTACTATCAGGTGTCTCAAGGTGTTTCAAGAATCTAAAATCTTGGGGGGGGACCGTTCTGCCTCTAGTACATGAACACTGTTTCCATTTGTGATATTTGGAAAATTTTCACGAAGAACGTGTTCGACAATATCTTCTAGACTTCTTTCTTTCTCCTCCCCTTCAGGTATTCCAATAATTCTGACATTGGAACATTTCATGGCATCATTTATTTCACTGATTCTGTTTTTGTGGCTTCTAAGCTGTTTGTTCCAGGCTTCCTCCTGATCCTTTCTCTCTATCTGTTTGTCCTCCAGATCACTAATTCTATCTTCTGTCTCAGTTACCCTAGCTTTTAGAGAATTTAGATTAGATTGGAACTCATTGAGAACCTTGTGAACATCATCCCTTGTGGCTTTCAGTTCTGCCCTAATATTGTGAACATCACCCCTGGTGCCTTCAGTTCTGCCCTAATCAATTCTGTTTGGTCATCCATGGCTTTCTCCAACCTAGCTATTTCCTGGATAATTGTTAGCCTGAATTCCCTTTCCAACATAATGTCTATGTCAGTAGCCATTAGCTCTGTTGTAGAGGGCCCATCCTCTGAATTTTTCTTTTGCTGGCCATTCCTCCTCCTAGTCATTTTGGTGAGAGAGGGCTGAATGGTTGTAGCTGGATGTATCGACCTTGGTGCAGTGAAGGTGCACCCTGGAATGCTTCTGAGCAGTCAAGAGTCCCCACCCAAATGAAAGAAAAAAAGAAAGAGAAAGCAGAAAAAGAGAAAGAGAGAGAGAGAGAAAGAGAGAGAGAGACAGGAAAAAGAAAGAAGGATAAAAGAGAAGGCTCAGCCCAAATGAGCCCCAAGGTAAGGTTTGTGAAGTATAAAAACAAAAACAGACAAACAAAAAAGACTGATAAAAGTATATGACAAGAGAAGAAAAAAATATATACATATATATGTAGAAGCAAAACCAAGAAACAAAAAGACAAACAAAAAAAGAACCTCGTTAAAAAGAACCCTAAGTATAAGATTTATATACTACCAGGACAAACACAAATATACAAAAATACTAGTAGGAGAAAAAGATGGGAGAGTGGTTGTAAATTCTCAGTGTGGGTGAGGAAGGTTATTTTGATTCTTCCTGGATGTATCTTGATATCTTTTTTAAAGTACATAAATTTCCTAAGATAACAGGGGTTTAAAAATTGGTTTACCTATAGGGGTAGCATTGATTGGGGAAAGGGGATTACCTTGAAGTTTAACTGTATATGAATATAAGCAAATAAAAGTAAAGAAAAGAATGATCTAAATTAATCTAAAGTGAAATTAAAAAAAAATTAAAAAATAGAAAAGCAAAAGAAAAACAACGATATATGTATCAAAAAGTTCAGGTTAAAAGGTTATTATGGGTTTTGATGTACTGGACATCTCATTGTGATGGTAAATAGGCTAAAAAAATCTATATAAAAATAAAAAAGATTCAAAAAAATTAAAAAATGAACCAGAATTATGGGAACGAATTAAAAATTAAACGTTGTATCTATGAAGTAGTAGAACTATGATTGTTCTCTTCTCGGCTGGTTGGCTTTCTGGGGAAGGGGCCTGCCGTGTGGGTTTTCAGGCAGTGTTTCCTGAGGGGTAATAGCCTTTCTGACTTAATGGGAGGTCAGCGACCCTGGAAGGGTGCAGGGTGGGCCCCTGTCCCTGTGGTTACACTGACCCCATGCTCCCGAGGCCGACTTGGTGCTGGCCCCACCTGTACTGGGGATTTAGGATTGTGAGTGAAGTAGGAGAGTGCAGACCTTTTCTATGCTGTGTTGTCAGTAAGCAATGGAGAGGACCCCCAATGAACACCCCAGATTGTTTGTCTGGAATTTGCAAGTTACTGTGTTACTTATGCTTTTAAATAAAACTGTCTTTGCCATGTTGATGCTACACAAAATAATTTGGCACATGAAATTCTGTGTTGACTTCATTTTTAGAGTGTGGGTTAATTAGGGGCCCCGATTTAATCATAAACTTTGTTTCATTCACTTCTATCCTCCTTTGATTTCATTTGTGGTGTTGTACACGTCTACATCTAGTGTGATCATTGATATGGTTTGATTTGTTCCATCCTATTATCACTTGTTTTTTTATTTTGAGGGGGGAGTTTTCATCTGATTTTCATCCCACTGCTAGCTTTTTCCTACTATCTTTTGGGTTAATCAAATATATTTTGCATTCCATATAAAATTAATTTAATTTGTGTTTTTAATTTTTTTTGCATTATTTTAGTGTTTGCTTTATGGATTACAATATATGTCTTTAGCACTGTCTCCTTAGATTTAATATTAAATTACTTGATTTAAATTTAGAAAACTAGCTCATTTCTGTCAAATTTATATTTAAGAATTTTATTATTTTAAGTCTACTGTAAATGATTTTTTCACATTTTATTTTCCCCTTTTTGTTGAGAGAGTGAAAAATAATATTTCTTTTTGCAGAGTAACTTCATACCTGAGTTCTTATTCATTCTTGTAGCTGTCCTGGAGATTCTTTTTCTACACAGATGATCACAGCAGCTATGAATAAAGATTGTGAGTTCTCTCTTTCCATGGGTTACTTTTTCTTGTCTTATTTCAGTGGCCAGAAATCCTCAATACAACTTTGGTGTTAGTGTTAGAATACATAGTGTGGCTACAAGCATTATTACCCTCAAAACACTGTTTTAATTTTTGCCTTTAGCAGTAATATTCCTTCTAAATAAATTATGAGAAAAAAATATATTTACAGTTTTTTTATGTGTTGAAATATCTGCCAGATCTGATTGGAGCTCTTTATTCCTTTGTGTAGGTCCATCCGGCTGTCGATCTGGCATTATTTCCTTTAGGCTTGATGAACTTCCCTTTAGCATTTTTATAGTTTAGGTCTGTTGGTGAAAAATCTCACTTTTCTTTTTTATCTGATATGTCTTTTTAAAATTCTTATTTTTCAAGTATATTTTCTACTGGGTATAGATTTCTCGGTTGCTTTTTTCCTTTTAGCACCTAAAATATACAGATTTTATTGACCTCCTGGCTTCCTTCATTTCTGATGAGATGGCAGCTGTCATCTCTCTAATTTTTTCCCACCCCTCTGTGTGTAATGGGTTGTTTTCAGCTAAGTCCATCTGAGATTTTCTCTTTAACTTCAGGTTTTTGCAAGTTTATGGTTTAGCAGGATTTATGATAGACTTAATTGTGGATTTCTTCTTGATTATCTTGGTTGAGTTTCATTGAGTTTCTTGGATCTGTGATTGAACCTTATCACCATATTTGGAAATTCTTTAAATACTTTATTTTCTGCCCCATTCTCTTTTCTTCTCATTCTAGGATTGCTATTACACATACACATGCAATTAGACTACTTGGCATTCTCCCACACTTTACTAAGACTGCACTAATTTGATATTAGTCTTGTTTCTCTCTCTTGTGTTCAGATTACATTCTTCCTGTTGGCCTTTTTCCTGCTGCCTCCAACCTGCTCATTAACATCTCATTTCAGATATTCTGTTCTTCACTTTAGAGTTTCAGTGTCATTTCCACATTCATTTATTCCTTATGAGCATATTTTCCTTTAAGTCCTTCAGTGTATGTATAAGAGCAGCTCTGGAGTTCCTCTCTGCTCTTTTCAACAGCTGGGGCATCTTCTGTGTAGTTTCTGTTGAACTTTTTTTGGTCTTGATTTTTGGATCTCATTTTTCTGTGTGTGTGTGTGTGTTTTTTTTTTTTTTCCGAACCAGAACAAGCAATTTTGTTCATTGCAACCTGAGTGTTAAGAAAGAAAGACACAAGGTGGATACTCTGTATTTATGTTCCATGGAGGCATTATGAATTTGTCCCAGGATGCAGTGACCAATTCTGAATCTGAGCTAACTTGCGTCTTCTCTGTAGTTGACTGCAGCTGAGTTTCACACTCAGGTCCTTCTACTTGTAGCCACTATGTATTCTGTGGGGGCCTTCAGGGACATCATCCTTCATGTGTGAATCTAGCAGTCTACTGACAATTTGGGCAAAACTTATATGCAGGTTTTGGTCTTCACTCTCCATGGCTCCCTCTCTTCCAGGAGTCACTTGAGCTTTCTGGATGCTCTTCCCTGGGCCACATGTATATGGGAGAACACCCTTTAGAAAAAAGCTTCAAATTCATGAATGTCACCATTGCTTTCCTGTGTTTCAAGAATAGACCTCCTCTGGTTGGTCTGCTTGCTTCTGAAGTATTTTGGCTAGGTCCTCCTGAGATGCTTCAAAGATTAAGTTCTTTCTATGACATTATTCATATTATATGGTTCCAAAGGTACAATTATCACCATCGACATCATCATCATCAACTTTATTAAATTTATTTAATTAAACTTGGAAGGGATTGTGTGATGCTTCTATATTTAACACATCAATGAGCTGTAGCAATAAGTCTCACTTACTTAACAAATTGTGATCAGCTGAATGTGGCCCTCCAGAGATGTCCATGTCAAAATCCCCAGAACTTATGAATATATCACCTTACATGGTGGAAGACACTTCCCAGCTGTGATTAAGTTAAAGGTCATGAGATGGGGATGTTTTCTTGGACTATCCTGGTGTGCCCAGTTTGGTTACAAGTGTCCTTACAAGAGAGGCAGGAGGGTCAGAGTGGGGAGGAGGCCATGTGACAATTAACTCAAGGGAAACAGGATTGGAAACAGAACATGCTCTTTCTGGTTCTGAAGATGGAAGAAGGAGCTGTGAGCCAAGGAAAGCAGGCAGCCTTTAGAAGCTAGAAAATGCAAGGAAGCAGATCCTTCCTGGACCCTCCAGAAGGAACACAGCCTTGCAGACACACTGATTTTAGCCAAGTGAGGCCCATTTTTAACTTCTGACTTCCCAAACCATAAGATAACAAGTTTGTGTTGTTTTAAGCCATGAAATACGTTATGACAGCTCTAGCAAGCTAGAGATGTGAGATCAAACCCTGCCTCAGGTTCTGCACTGGGTATGGAATCTGCTTGAGATTCTCCCTCTCCCCCTCTGTCCCTCCCCACCACCCATGTGCATGTCCTCTCTCAATCGCTCTCTCTACCCCCTTCCCTAAACAAAACAAAACAAAACAAAAACAAACAAACAACTTTCAGAACTACGGACTGCTGTAGTAATCTGGTTCAAACTCCTCTTACAGAAGACCATGGGAAGTAAATAGCAGCAAATAAGTTTTTAATCTTGTACACTAGTTAATTCTTAATGGGGAGAGGAGGCATTTGGTAAGGTCTGGAGGTGTTTTTGGTGGTCACTTTGGAGGAGGTGCAGCTGATGTCTGGTGGACGGAGGCCAGGGATGCTGCTGAATGTGCTACTGTGCCAAGACAGCCTCCGTGTGAAAGAACCATCCAGCTCAGGTGTCACTGGTGTTGAGGCTGCTCTATGGGCTGTCCATCCACTAAGCCCCAGGGGAAGGATTTGAATCCATAGTAACACCGCTGCATAGTGTCTTTCTAAGGAGGTTAATTACCATGGCCAGGGAACTTGGGTTCAGGGTTTCAAGTGACTACATGGGAAGCCCAAGAGATACGTAACGGAATCATCTAACACTTCCATCTTTGCTAGGCTGTGAGCCCTGAGTGTGTGCAGTCAAAGCCACACAGTGCTGGGTTCCAACACCTGGCATCCAGCACAGCACATAGTAGGTCCTTCTCTGACTGTTTATTGAGTTAATACAGGAGTTATTAAGTGATTTTTCTGCCCCCCTAAAGTTGGTACTAAGGACAACCCCTGGTTTAATAACCAGAGGAAACTCCTTGGTCAAGCACACAGCTTCTCCCTGGATGACCAAATGTGTGCCCTCCCCATCCTCCGAGGGTCCAGGGCTGTAAGATTATTGCACTGCTTGGTTCTTTGTAGAGCAGGCCCCATGTGCCCTTCAGCTTGGAGGGCTGTTTTCTCCCGATCTGTACACCTACAGCGGCTGCCTCACGTCTTCTGAGTCTTGTAATTCCTGGCAGCTATTTCAAAGGAGAGCCACCGTGCCAGTGACTGTTTTTCTGTGCACTGGGCCTTTTTGATGACCTTCCCTGGTGCTCCACAGCAGGGTCTGGGTTGTCATTGTCTTATCTCCATTTGGTAAAGAATCTCTTGTGCAGAGGTGTTTCCTTAATGGCATTTTTGCACAGGGGGTTTGGGAAGTGGGTACCCCCCCACCCCCTTGTTCACTATTGTTTCCTCCTGACCCCTGGCTGCCTGTCCAAGGCTCTTCTCTTCACTCCTCTGCTGTTCGTCTATAATTCAGAGCCCTTGGAGCTCACAGTCCTCTGAGAAACAATTTTCACCACTCAGGAGCCCACACATTATCCGAGCTGTAGCTAAGGCATTTTAGCCCATTAGACAAATAAATGCTTTTGTGGAAAAGGAGGAGAATGAGATCATACACGAGGGCTCCCAACCCCCCAGAGATGCTCTCTGATTAGGAAAAAAAACCTTCAGCAGTGTGGAGTGCCACACCGGCCTGGCAGAGCTGGCCATGACGTTGGACAGAAGTGATTTTCTTGCTGGACTCTGGGTTCATTCACCCATAGACACCCATTGCTGTGTGGACCGTGATGAGAACCGGCATCGCTGAGCTGGTTAACGGAAGGGATTCGTAAACTGCTGTGGTTTCTTCTGATGGAAACCTCTTTGTGTTTAGATGCTGTTGTTTCCTCAAGAGCTGCTCTCTGTACCACAGAAACTCCCACCCTGTAGCCCAGGTCCCGTGTTACAGGTGGATCCCACACATCCACGGGGGCAGTGGGAAGCGTCCCTCACCTCCCTCGCCCAGCCTGGTGCAGTTTAGACTCCGGTATGTGTGGAAGCCCCATGAAGAGAGCAGGGTGAGGTTTGTGCTTGTTTTGGAAGGAACACAATGCAGTAGAAAAGTTTCCAGTGGGTGAGCTCCTTCCTTTTGGTACGGGATCCAGCACCACTGCTCTGTCTCCCCCTGGCTCCCACACCCC
Source organism: Mellivora capensis (assembly GCA_004024625.1). Classification (NCBI taxonomy): domain Eukaryota; kingdom Metazoa; phylum Chordata; class Mammalia; order Carnivora; family Mustelidae; genus Mellivora; species Mellivora capensis. Next base: position 13,429 of record PISX010026633.1, on the reverse strand, counting down.
TGTACACACCCTAGACTGGCTCCGCACCCCTTTGTGTGGGGAACACTGAAGCACGGGTAGCTTGCTCACCTGCACCCCGTCTGAGCCCTCCCTGTCTGGGCTCCTGCTCTGCTGGAGTGTGGGCTGCTCCCTGCTTCAGCACGATCAGAGTTGCAACCTCTGGGCCAACCCGTTTTGGGAGCACTGAGTTAAGATTTAACATAAAAACTATAGATGTAAATGCAGATGTCCAATCCAGCTGCGTAAGTGTCTTTATCTCTTGGAAAGCAGTGAGGAGAATAGGATGTGAGACCCTTTAAGGGGACAGACACGGGGACTCCACAAACACAGAAGTTGTGAGGCACGTGCGGGGACCTGACCTGCACATCGTTCACTCGGGAATGATCTGCTGCTGAACGTTTCTGAGTGGGAGTTCCCGTGCCTACTTCTGGCGTGGGGGAGGTGGGTAGGATTCCCAGCGGTCCACGCGACAGTGCTGATGGGAAGACTGGGTATGTGGAGCAGGTGTCCATGGGAGAGATGCACCGGGAGGACAGGTGTGGTTGGGGAGAAGGGTGACCCCCTGGGGCCGGTCAGGGATGCTTCGTGAGCTTTATGTCTTGGTAACGAAGATAACTTGGAATGTTTGGCAGAACTCATGGCACAGCATGGGCATCAATGCTATTTGCTGAACCAGGAATGGGAAATACCTGGTTTGTGCATTGCCGCTTCTATTTCTTGGTACTTTTAAAGCATTTGTTTTTGAGTTTCTTTCTTTTAAACAACTTAACTCATTGTCTATATCCTCTTTGGTGGGTTTCATCTCTTGGGTCATTTGTTGTCCAGTGACAGGAGGTCTCATTCCTCTCCCCAGAGGAATATTAGAAGCTCTTCTCTCCCGGAATGGCCATGCAATGGATTTTGGAAGCAAAAATCAAGGACAGATTGCAGGCCATAACTCTAGTTTTGATACACTTATACTGGGAAGATTACTGACACCATCACCAAGCTCTGAGAGTGCCCATCCCGGCAGAGAATCTGAAGTTAGATCCATTATTGGTTTATTAATTTTTGTTGAGATCTAAGTCACCTCAGGCATCCTAGAAAGAAGAGGAAGATTCTTTTGGATAAAAGGAGCTTTGAAGAGACTGTAGGAGAAAAGGATTTTTTCCCCCAAAAGAAATGCTGGATGTATGAAAGGAGAAGTTAGTGTCAGTAGGAAAATGTAAAAAAAAAAAAAAAAAGGTATATAACAAAATTAAAGCAAAACGTGAGGAAGAGCAGAATAGAAAATGCAAAAGAAATTGTTTGAGGTAATGTGGGATGGAGGTCTTGGCCTCTGCTCTCATAGGAAGCGTGGAAACACCGTACATGACCCCATAAGCATCTCTGTCTACAGAGATGCCAAAGGGACACGCCTATTTGGGAAGCATATTCTCCGGGAAACAGAAATCATTCATTCATTCTTTCACTCCCTCCTTCATTCGAGTGCCCTGTGAGCCTGCTCTCATTTTTGCCCATAGAGCTCTTCACTTCTTCTTTTTTAGATTTATTGATTTATATTTGGGGGGCAGGGACAGAGGGAGAGAGTCTCAGGCAGACTCCCCTCTGAGCTCAGAGTCCAGTGCAGGGCTGCATCCCACAGCCCTGAGATCATGACCGGGGCAGAGACCACGTGCCTGATGCTCTGTCAACGAGCCACCAGGAGCCCCTGGGCTTTTCACTACTAAGATGACTTAGGACTCGTTTACTGTGGCTGCTGTCAGTCTCTCCCCAAGCAGAGACAAGAGGAGAGTCCCAGCTCCTGACTTATTAGTGAGTGTACCTGCCTCTTCTAGTACAGAGACATGGAGTGAATGCATGAGCCTCACATCCAGGAAAGAACTAGAAACACGGGTGTGAATCTCTGACCTGGAGCTTCTCTGCTTTAGGGGCATCCAGTAAACACGCCAACCTGAACAACACTGGGGGTATCCTCCAAGGGTTACAGACTGAAGCGCTGGGGTCAGACGGGAGCAATTTCAAATCTAACCCCAGCTCCATCACTTACCAGCTGGGTGAACTTGGTCGAGTGCACAGGCTGCTTCAAGCTCAGGCTCAGGTCAGAAGGATCGGGCTATGGTCTCTACTTTGGCGGGGCGGGGGGGTGGGACATAAGGATAGAGCAATGTAAGCTTAACAGTGTAGAAAAGAGACAATAGGACGGGCAGACAGCAACACTGCCCAGGTGAGCCGAGCTATGACCTGGCTGGTAAAGGGGCGAGTGAACACGGCGCAGGCACACGCACTGACCGCAGCTGGCCGCACCCGCGTCCTTGCTACATTCTGAGAGTGTCTCCAAATGGTTCTGTTCAGAGGAAGCCCCATTTCGCAGACTGATTATAAAGTGGGAGTGGAAATAGCGTCTACTCTCACGCACGGGATCCGTCTTGTCTGGTGTGTGCGGACCCTTGAGCAAACTTCTCTGTGGCACCTAGAACAAGCCAGTGCCCTGATGACAGAGCTATGATTAGTTTTCTTTCAATGATATATTATGTCTTCGGCGGCTGGCACACTGCCAGGCTGGCTGACATTGCCTGGGACAGAGAAGGCAGCTCTGCCATCGGCAGAGCACTGGTCTGCAGACACTAGCTGAGCTCACACAGCCCGCCGACAAGGGCTGTGCTGGTTCCTGATGAGGGAGCCGGGCGTCAGAGCTGTTCCCTCTCCAACGGCAAGCTGGTCTTCCAGCAAATTAGATGTGAGGATGGAGGACCTGAGCTGTGGGAACAGCGGGATTCCGCTGCTGATTTGGTCCCTAACTGCACTTTCTTGTGTTTCCACCCAGAAGCTGCTGTGATAGACACATTTTCTTTTTTGAAATTCAAAATAAAACCAAAATGTGTTCTACCCAAGACATTTTTTTGTTTCTTAGAATGCATATGCATTTTAGGAGAAATCATGTCCGTTTTAGATTCATGTACCCTGAAATCACTACTGTTTTTTGAGAGTTCCCCCTGATAGCCTTAAGAGTAGTGAGTTTATTGCCCTCCCCTTTTCCTTTCTGCAAACACAGCACCATCATTTTCCAGCAAACCCCATCTGGGAGTTGGGGGAGTCAGAGGGAACTTAGGGCCGTGTGTTCTGACTAGAGACACATTCAGTCTACCCGGAGAGCCACCCCGAGGACACTGTGCCCCAGCTTGGCCACTTCCCGTGCACCACGCTCCAGCCACCTCGCTGTCCCCACAGCGCAGGCCCACAGGGCCGTCAATTCCGCTCGTGGGACATGTTCACAGCTTCTCCTTCAGATCCTTAGTCCTCAGATGCACTTAGTTGTCCTCCTGCTGGAGGGGACCTCCGAGCTCTCTTCTGTCGCTTCATTCCCTTCCCTTTCTCTTGGTTCCTCTCTCTAGCCACCCCCGCCCCCAAAAGCTGCTCTGGCTCTGGTCCTCCAAGTCTGATGGGGGATCTGTAAAGGCCACTAGGAGCCTCCGGTGGGAGGGGCCATGGCCCGTGACAGCGACTGCGCACAGGAGGGACGGGGACCACGTGTTCCACATTTAAATTAAAACATCAGCAGAGGTCTGCAATGCAGACAGACCCTCGCTGTTCACCTTTTATGGACGTGCCTCTTTCATGTCTGCAGGGTGAAGACGTACAAACAGAAAGCCCTTGCGTAAATGGGCACTTTCACACTTTCCTAATTAGAGTGTAACTTGGTTATTGTTGTAAAGCCGTTTAGTGGTGTGTTTCAAGAGCAGTAATTTGCCTTCTGGGAACGTACCCTGAGGGAATCATCTAAATTCCTCCAATTTGCTGCCTAAGCCCAGGACTGGTCAGGACCCACTCTCCAAGGCCAGCCTTCATTCAAGTCACAGCTCCAGCAAGGGTGAGGTGTGCAACCCTGGAAAGTCCCTTAGTGAACTCCTGCCTCTGTTTCCTCCTCTGTAGAATGGGCACAGCAGTGATGGTGATCGTCTCCTGGAACAGGTGAGAGCACACAAACATGTAGCATGGGGATGGCACGTAGAGGTGCTCGGGGACTGTGGGCTGCTCCTCTCGGTCATCTCCCTTTGCTTCAGTTTCCATTTCTGGAGAATAGGAGGAGTAACAGTTTTTCCCCAGCAAGACTGCTGTGGACATTCAGTCAGATGCTGAGTGGAAAGCATGGTGTGCGGCACGGAGCACACACGGTCCGTGTGCTTAACTCTTACATCCGGCTAATGATCTGATGAACAAAGCGCTTATTGCTGTACTGATAATGCACTCCTTTTTTTTTTTTTAAGATTTTATTTATTTATTTGAGAGAGAGAGCATGAAAGGGGAGAAGGTCAGAGGGAGGAGCAGACTCCGCGCTGAGCAGGGAGCCCGATGTGGGACTTGATCCTGGGACTCCGGGATCATGACCTGAACTGAAGGCAGTTGCTTAACCCACTGAGCCACCCAGGCGCCCAGATAATGTACTTCTGAAGGCAAAAACGAAACAAAAAACATGTCATGAAATCTGACCATTTTATTTGCTTGTTATTTAGAAGGTAAAATGCTGTTTGTAATGAGTTTTTGATTGGGAAAAGGTATTTTGAATTACCTGGGTGCCCGGGTGGCTTCGTACATCAAGCCTCTCAATCTTGATCTTGCCTCAGGTCATGAGTGGGATCAAGGCTGCATCCAGCTTGATGCTCAGCACAAGGTCTGTTTGTGATTTGCCTCCCCCTGCTTTCTCTCTTTCTAAAACAAATAAATAAATCTTAAAGAAAAAAAAGACAAGTCTTAAGTCATCATCTGAAAAAAGTCTATCCACAGGGGCCCCAGGTCTGGAAAAATACAGCAGTGTGTTTATGAGAGCTTGCCTTTGTGTAGTGGGATCGAGCATCAAATTTTTATTTTTTATATTTGAATATATTTTTAAAGATTTTATTTATTTATTTGTCAGAGAGAGGAGCACAGGCAGACAGAGTGGCAGGCAGAGGCAGAGGGAGAAGCAGGCTCCCTGCCAAGCAAGGAGCCCGATGTGGGACTCGATCCCAGGACGCTGGGATCACCACCTGAGCCGAAGGCAGCTGCTTAACCAACTGAGCCACCCAGAAGTCCCTATATTTTAATATTTTTAAATAAAATTTTTATAATGAGAAAGTATCAGTTTTGGAAACCAAGGATGGGGTAATTCCTTGACAAAAGATCTTTAAAAATTTGTTAAGCCTAGGTTTTAAAAAAATATTTCCCTTCTGTAGAGGTCATTTGACAGCAGTGCGGTAACGGGAAGAACCAGGGCATAGTAATTTTATGATGACTGCCTGGTATCAAGTCCAGTAGCATGTGAGGGTGTTGTTGACCCCCCTGGGTGCAGCATACTTGCCCACGCACACACGATGGAAATTTGATAATTTATTAAGTACAAAGACTGGCACGCAAACGTGCAATAAATATTTATTAAATAAGTGAGTAATTGTGTTAAAAATGAGATTTGTCATTGAAATGAAGTTTAAGCCGCATAATGTTACCCAAGACCATAAGAGAAAGGACGCCCACAAGTCCGCTGTTGGAGCACAGAGTGTCAGTCGGAGCCCGGGCATCCTGGGCTCTGTGACGCGTGGAAACGAGGCTTCTCTACGTCCTGTCGCACATGTATATTGAGTCCCCCGCAGGGAATATTTTAGTATGTCCTCTCGGATTCTAAGCAATATGCATAAACGACAGTGACGATTCACATGAGCTGAATATGGGTGTTCAGGTAGTTAGGACTTTTTTGGGTAAAGGCTTATTTATTTATTTTTATTTGAGAGAGAGACAGAGAGAGAGAGAGTGCAAGCGGAGAGAGGGGCAGACCGAGAAAGAATCACAAGCAGCCTCTGTGGGAGCCCAGAGCCCGACGCGGGGCTCTACTTCACAAGCCCGAGACCATGACCTGGGCTGAAATCAAGTCAGGCACTTTGCTGACTGAGCCCCCAGGAGCCCCTAGTTAGTACGTCTGACATGGAGAGAGTTTCTTTTTCCCCTGTTGTGGCCAGAATGAAGATCGGAACCCTCAACAAGACCCGAGTGGCAGACAGCCCTGCCTCCCTCTCCATCTTTGCCTCTTCTGCCCTTCAGCCCCTCTCACCCCACCGCCGCAGCTGTGCATACTAGCCTCACAGTTCCAGACAGCGTCCTGCCCTCTCCTGCTGCACCTGCGGGCACATCCAGGTGCCTCTTCGTGACTCCCCTCTCCCTACACCTAGTCCTGTCCCCCCCGTCTGCCCCTTTGATGGCCACGCCCACACTCAGAACTCAGCTCAGGTGTTACCTTCTTGGGGTCCAGGCCCCATGGCTTGGTCTGGGCCTGCTTCCCATCTCATGTGCTCTTGGAGAACGGGGTGTTCTTTCTTCTGGAATGTTCATCTCCCTTTGTGGTGAAGAGTCCATGAGTCTGATTCACGATGAATGCCGTTGTTTCCCACCGCGGTCGGTCTCCTCCATGGGAGCACATGGAATCATTTATTTTTGGTGCTTTGAACATTGTGGATGCTCACCATGTGTTTGTTGAATAAATGAAAAGCAGCTGAAGGAATCGATTCAAGAGTCAACGTGGATTCACTGACAGAAGAAGAGGAGAGTATGATGTCTGTGTAATACTTAAAGTTTTCCTTTCACTGGCGTTCCACACTCTGGGATAAATAAGGAGACCAGTGATGATGAATTTGAGGTTTGATGACCGAGGCAGGATAAGGTAGGGAAGGTGAGTAACGTTCCCAAGTGGTCTTCAGTGACAGAGCTCACCAGAGAACCTAGAGCTGTGGTCCTGGAGAAGAGGGGACATGTCTGAGAGAGCAGGTCTAAGCCCTGTGTGGGCCTGGCACACAAGAGGTCATGCCGTTTAGGGGGTCCTCGTTTATTTTCTTTCTCCCCACATAGCTTAAGCAGCAACTCTCTGGCACTGTCTTACTTCTGGTCTCTTCCCACGAATAGACCAGCCAAAAGCTAGAGTAAGAGGAAGGACTTGGCCTTCAGAGAGAGAAGCCCCAGGCACCCGTCAATCCGTACGTAGGCTCCTGTTCAGCAAACCAGAACTCAACATGGGGTCTTCGTCAAAGACCCCATCTGATCATAAAATGGTATTTTGCTTTCCATCGTCACTGTCTTTTGTGGGTGTTTCTTTCCTTTGGAGTCTTAGGTAGAGACTGTTGTCCTCTTAGGCAAGATTTGGATGTTCCTGTGTCTGGAGGCAACTGTCATCTCCAGGCTGTTGTAACAGTGCTTTGAGCTATGGTTTTTCCCAACATAAGCTCCTCACAGTAATGATCTCCCGTACGTACGGGACTTTCCAGTTCCTCAGGACTTTTCCTCAGGCTTCCCGGTTGTATCTCTAGCTCCTTGCAGAGTGACTGATACACATAGTAGTGGGTGTTTGCTGGACGGACTAACTCAATGAAGGGACGAACAAGCCTTTGCAGTAAGTCCTGTGGTTGCTACGTCTGGTGGACAGGCAGCTGGGGAAACAGAAGTTTCAAAATATCAAACGACGTTCTCGAAGATACGTCCTAGGTAATGGAAAGACTTCTGGTTCTTGGTTCAATGTTATTTGCATAAGTGTATTATTTTGAGAGTCATACCTGAGTAGCTTTTTTGGTAACAATGACTTACATTAATTTTTTAAACAGCTTCGAGGTGTAATTTACATGTGCAGTCTTACCAGCTGTAAGTGTGCAATTCAATGATTTTTTGTGAATTTATAGAGATGTGCAACCACCATCATCACCACCCGGTTTTGGAACAGTTCCGTGGCACTGTGAAGCTGCCTGCCATCCTGCTGCCACTAAACCCCTAACTCCCAGTCCAGGCAGTCCTTCACCCTCTGTCTCTAGAGACTTGCTTTTCAAAAAAAAAATCATACACATGGAAGTGTGCAATATGCAGTACTCTGTGTCTAGCCTCTTTTTAGGCTCATCCATATCATTGTTCATTACTCTTTATTGTTGAGTACTTTTCGTTGACGTGCTGTATTATGTTCATTATTCACAAATTGCTGTGTGTTTGGTTGGATTCCAGTTTTTGGCTGAATGGACAAGCTACTTTGAATATTTGCATATGTGTCATTTTGTGGGTGTGTGTTTTCATGTCTTGGTTAAGTACCTAGGAGGGAATTACTGTGTTATGATAAATTTATGTTTATTTTGTTAAGAAATTGGTGAACTGTTTTTCAAAGTTGCTGTACCATTTTGTGTTCTCAATAAGGATTAAAGCCATTCTGGTGAGTGTGTTGTGGTACTTACTGTGTGTGTGTGTGTGTGTGTGTGTTTCTTTTTGTGGTCTTTGGAAGAAGACAGAACAATCATTTAAATCTTATTTATTTATGTATATATTTGTTCACTTATTTTCTTTGCTTACTATCTTCACAATTTTATAGACAGTAATAAATTTACACTATGTTGGATTTAACTACAGTTAAATCTGTTAAGCCCTCTGAAAAGTTATTTAACAGATTTTCAGGAAATTAAATCTTAGGCTTTTGAAAACAAATCTGGTTTAATATACTCCATTTTCATGAGTAGTTTTTTTTTAATGGGATATAAATAATATACAGTGTTATATTAGTTTCAGGTCTACAATATAATGACTCAGCATTTCTGTACATTTCTCAGTGCTCATGATGATAAGGGTACTCTTAGTCCCCTTTATTTATTTCTTCCATCCCCTCTGGCAATCGCCAGTTTGTTCTCTGTATTTAAGAGCTGATTTCTGTTTGTCTTTTTTTTTTCTTTGTTTGGTTTCTTAAATTCCCCATTCAAGCGAAATCATATGGTATTTTTCTTTCTCTGAATGACTTACTTCACTGTGTATTTACACACTTACTCCATCCACATTGTTGCAAATGGCAAGGTCTCATTCTTTTTTATGGCTGAGTAATATTCCATTACATATTTTTATACATAGATATATACTTCTAAGTTTGTGATATAGATTTTTAAGCATTTGGGATATATATCTATCATGTCTTCTTTATCCGTTCATTTGTCGATGGGCACTTGAACTGCTTCCATAATTTGGCTATTGTAAATAATGCCATAGGGGTGCATATATCATTTTGGATTAGTGTTTTCATTTCTTTTGCATAAGTGTCCAGTAGTGCAATTGTTGTATCACATGGTGTTTCTGTATTTGGTTTTTGAGGACCCTCCATACTGTCTTCCATGGTGGCTGCACCAGTCTACATTCCCACCAACCCTGCATGAATCTTCCTTTTCCTCTATATTCTTGTCAACACTTGTTAATTGTCTTATTGATTTTAGTCATTCTGACAGGTATAAAATAATATCTAATTGTGCTTTTGATTTGCATTTCCCTCATGATTAATGATGTTGAGCACCTTTGATGTGAATATCTGTTGGCCATTTGTGGATCTTCACTATGGTTTTAATGTGTTTCCTTCATGACTAACGATGTTGACCCTCTTTTTTTGTACTTATTCACCAGTCTTTGATTGTCCTTGCTGAAATGTTTACCCAAATATTTTGAATTTTTTTATTGGGTTGTTTTATTATTATTTTTTTATTTTTATTTTTTGGGTTGTTTTATTATTGACTTAAAGTGTTCTTTATATATTCTGAGTCCAAATATTTTTTTAAAGATTTTATTTTTTATTTGAGAGAGTGAGAGAGAGCAAGAACACGAACAGTGGGGAGGGGCAGAGAGAGAGGGAGAAGCAGACTCCCCACTGAGCAGGGACTCCAATGTGGGGATCGATCCCAGGACCTCAGGACCATGTCCTGAGCCAAAGGCAGACACTTAACCGACTGAGCCACCCAGGTGTCCTTGGGTACAAATCTTTTATCAGATATATGATTTGCAGCCATTTTCTCCCAGGTTTGTTTCACCTTTAATTTTTAAAACTGTGTCTTCAAAAGTGGTTAGCCTAACTAGAGATTTACATATTTTAATTTTTCCTAAAAGCCAATTTGTTCAACTTATTTTTTTAAATTGTTTTCTTTTTTAAAGATTTTATTTATTTATTTGACACAGAGAGAGAGAGAGATCACAAGTAGGCAGAGAGGCAGTGGAGGGGGGCAGGCTCCCCGTGGAGCAGAGAGCCTGATCTCTGCTTGATCCTAGGACCCTGAGATCATGACCTGAGCTAAAGGCAGAGGCTTAACCCACTGAGCCACCCAGGTGCCCCAGTTTTCTTCTTTTTAACTGCATAAATTTTCACTTTGATATTTTTAATTTGTCTTTTGCTTGATTTGGGTTTAATTTTCTCTTATTTTGCTTGTTTCTCAAGGTTGAAGCTTAGAATATTGATTTGAGACCTTATTTTCTAAATAGGTATTTAAAGACATGAATCTCCCTTTAATTACTGCTTTGAAATTATCTTGTAGATTTTGATATGTTGTGTTTTTTGCTTTCATCAATTGAACATCTTTTTTAAGTTTCCTTTTTAATTTCCTTTTAAATGCATTTTTCTTAATTTCTAAGTATTTGGAATGCCCCAAATTTCTTTTTGTAGATTTCTATTTTAACTTTGCTGTGGTCTGGGAACACAAATTGAATGATTTCAGTTCTTTTAAATTTACTGAAAATTTTAATTAAATTAGCATATGATTTGTCCTGAGAACATTCCGTGTGCTCTTGCAAAGTATGTGCATTCTGTTGTTCTTGGGTAGAGTATTTTCTAAATTTCAGTTGAATGGAGTTGGTTGATAGTGTAAGTCACCCTCTATCTCCTTGCTGATTTTCTGTATAGTTCTTTCAGTTATTTAGGAGGAGGTATAAACTCCAACTATAGTTGTTGAGTTGTTCAATTCTTCATTCAGTTCTGCCAATTTTGGTTTAATGTATTTTGGTGTTGTATTGTTAGGTGCATAGACATTGATAATTTTTATGTCTTTTAATATAGTGATTCTATCATTAAGAACTTTCCTTTTTTCTCTAGTGATATTTCTTGTCTTAAGTTCTGTCTGATATTATTTCTTATGATTAAGGTTTACATGAAACATATATTTTTCTATCTTTTTACTTTCAACCTCTTTGTGTCTTTGAAACCAACATTTGCCTCTTATAGTTAACATAAGTTACATTTTGTTTTTTAAACGATCTGCCAATCTCTGCCTTTTGGTTGAAGTGTTTAGTCCATTCACATTTTTTTGTAACTATTGATAGGATTATATTTATATCTGCCATTTGCTATTTCTTTTCAGTTTTTTTTTGTGCCTCTGATCCTCATTTACTGCCATCTTATTTTGTGTTAAGCACATACTTTTTAGTTTACCATTTTGATTCATTTCTTTGTTATGTTTTAAAGTTGTATTTCTAACGATTGCTTTATGAATATAATATACATCATATAGTAGAACAACTTAGATTAATGGGACCTTAAATATAGGACTCTGCTTGAATATAGCTACATTATTTGTCCCTCCTTTCTGCTATTATTGTCATATATATTTTATCTGAATACATTATATAATTAATACCACACTGTTATAATTATATGACCATTCTTATGTCTTTAAAAGAAGTTAAGAGAAGATAGGTACTTATAGAGTCTTTTATATGAAACTTCTTATTTATCATTTCTAATTCTTTTAATTTTTTTCCAATGGATTCAAGTTACCATCTTATGTCATTTCTTTTCAGCCTGGAAGGCTGTCTTTGATGTTTCTTACAAGGCATGTCTGCTGTCACATATTCTCAGTCTTTAATTGGGAATGTCTTTATTTCACTTTCACTTTTGAAGGATAGTTTCACACAATATAGAATTATTGGTTAATATTTGTCTTTAAGCACTTTGAAGATGTACCCCCATAATGTTCTGCCTTCCCTTGTCTCAGTCGATCAATTAGTCATTCACTGTATCAGTACTTCTGTGGCTATGATGAAGCATTTTTCCCTGTATGAAATTTTTCTTTTTGTTTTGGCTCTCCATAGTAAGTGATGTGTCTAGATGTGGATATCTTTGTGTTTTACTACAACGAAAGTCTCGGATCTGCCTATTAGTGTTTTCCACCAAATATGGGACGATTCCAGCCCTATTTCATTATTTTTCTTCTTTTTCCCCACTGTTGACTCCTACTGGATCTCTCTGTTACGTATGCTGGTAGGTTTGGTATTGCCCCACAGGCATCTTTCTTCATTTTCTTCAAACCTTTACCTTTACTCTATTGTTCAGTTTGGATTCTTTCTATTGATCCTTCTTCACTTCATGGATTTTTTTCTTTTACCAACTCGTGTCCACTTGTTGAGCTACCAGCAAAGTTTCTATTTCAGTTATTGTATTTTATGATTTTAGAATTTCCATTGGTTATTTTTTATTGTTCCTCTGTCTTTATTGAGGTTCCCATTTGTGGAAACCATTTTTGTCATGTTTTTATTTAAGTCTTCAAACAGAGTTTCCATCATTCTTTGGGTATTTTTAGCCACTTTGAGTTTTTGTCTGCTAAATTCAACATCTGGGCCCACTCACAGTTTCTATTGACTCCTTTCCCCTCTCCTCCTCAATATGGGTCATGCTTCCTTGTTTTTGCAAGTCTTGTAATTTTTTTATTGAAAACTGCACATTTTAAATGATAAATTGTTGCAACTCTAAATTTGTCCCCCAAGGATTATTTTTGTTTTGCTCTTTTTGGTTTTGATTGATTTATAATAACTTGCCTCCACTCGATCTCCTGTATCTCTCTTCCCTATGATGGGGAACTGGTGAGAACTTTGCTTATTTTATTTTCAATTCTTTTTATTTATTTTTTATTTTTTTTAAATTTTTTTTAAATTTCTTTTCAGCATAACAGAATTCATAGTTTTACACCACACCCAGTGCTCCATGCAATGCATGCCCTCCACTATACCCACCACCAGGCTCCCCCAACTTCCCACCCCCCGCCCCTTCAAAACCCTCAGGTTATTTTTCAGAGTCCACAGTCTCTCATGGTTCATCTCCCCCCCAATTGCCCTCAACTCCCTTCTCCTCTCCATCTCCCCATGTCCTCCGTGTTATTTGTTATGCTCCGCAAATAAGTGAAACCATATGATAATTGACTCTCTCTGCTTGACTTATTTCACTCAGCATAATCACTTCCAGTCTCGTCCATGTTGCTACAAAAGTCGGGTATTCATCCTTTCTGATGGAGGCATAATACTCCATAGTGTATATGGACCACATCTTCTTTATCCATTCGTCTGTTGAAGGGCATCTTGGTTCTTTCCACAGTTTGGTGATAGTGGCCATTGCTGCTATAAACATTGGGGTACAGATGGCCCTTCTTTTCACCACATTTGTATCTTTGGGGTAAATACCCAGTAGCACAATTGCAGGGTCATAGGGAAGCTCTATTTTTAACTTCTTGAGGAACCTCCACACTGTTCTCCAGAGTGGCTGCACCAACTTGCATTCCCACCAACAGTGTAAGAGGGTTCCCTTTCTCCACATCCTCTCCAACACACGTTGTTTCCTGTCTTGCTGATTTTGGCCATTCTAACTGGTGTGAGGTGGTATCTCAATGTG
>PISX010026632.1:0-24204 GCA_004024625.1 Mellivora capensis | reverse complement strand
AGGGTTCCCCTTTCTCCACATCCTCTCCAACACACGTTGTTTCCTGTCTTGCTGATTTTGGCCATTCTAACTGGTGTGAGGTGGTATCTCAATGTGGTTTTAATTTGAATCTCCCTGATGGCTAGTGATGATGAACATTTTTTCATGTGTCTGATAGCCATTTGTATGTCTTCATTGGAGAAGTATCTGTTCATATCTTTTCCCATTTTTTTATATGATTATCTGTTTTGTGTGTTCAACTCATTATTCTTGATAAAACACAGGTAGGAAATAAAAGGCTTAGTTGCCTGAGGCTAGATGACTTAAAAAATTATTTAGTAATTTCAATGTTTGCCAAATTTTTTTCTTAAAAATAAGGATTGTATTTAAAGAGGAAAATTTGGGGTGCGTAGGTGGCTCAGAAGGTTAAGTCTCTGCCTTCGGTCATGGTCTCAGGGTCCTGGGATAGAGCCCCGCAGCGGGCTCTCTGCTCAGCGGGTGCCTGCTTCCTCCCTCTCTCTCTGCCTGCCTCTCTGCCTACTTGTGATCTCTCTCTGTGTCAAATAAATAAAATCTTTGAAAAAAATAAAGAGGAAAATGTATGAAGCCTTAAAAAAAGACATAAAGTATTCTATAACTAAGAATTGATGCTTAACATTAATTTTAAAAGTAATAACTCTATTGCTTTCTTCTGCATTGATAAATGTGATTACTCCAAACACAAAATAATCAGTTGGTAGCACGCATCCTTTCCTTCTGAGTAATTTTGATTTGTGTACTGTAAATTAATAGCTAAACTTTTATAGAATTGCAAAGTAGAACATAGTAACTAAAAGAGAAAGTGTGGTTATTAAACTGTGTAACAATTGTAAAATCTAGTGTTTTCTATTAATGTTTTAATGAACCAGATAATCTAAGTTTTTATGATTCTATAGAAAAATTTTATTTCAGATATTTAAGAAAGTTTCAAGGTACAAGTCTTAAGCATTTTTTGTGACAATATTTTATTAAAGTAATTATTTAGTTCTTAATAAATTTTGTTTTTCTAATATTTTAGTTGACTAGGAAATTTAAACATGGTATTTTAATAATGGATATATTGGGATTCTTTATTAGACTTTCTACAATTTAAAAAATTCCAGTTTTAGTATTTAAAATTTTGAGATATAAGAAGATCTCAGACAAATTTTCAAAAAACATTTTGTGTGTATAGTAATTGAGCAATAATAGGAATTCTAATATACTAGATCTCTTCCTCAAAATCCTCCTGTAACAAAAAAAAAAAAAAAAAAAGGAATTTAGTGGTACTAAGTGATAATGCTAACTGGAAACTGCATGTATACAGTTGTAAGCCTTGACATAATAGCACAAAACAAAATATATTAAGGTTGTGAGAGAATATTATGTTTTATAAAAAAATGAGTTTAAGCTTATTAAAGTGAAGAAGTTAGTAAAATAATATAGCAGAACAGGATTTTGCAAAGTCAAAATTTAATTGAATATGTGAAAACATGTAGATTTTAATATTGTTCGAAACTGAACATAGAAGATAGAATTGTCTTGCCCAGCCTAAAGTCATACATATGAATCCTATGCATATAAACATATATTTAACAATGACAGATAAACCAGATGATGGCTAAATGAAACAGTTATACAGGGTTTCAGAGATTAAATTGCTAGTTTTTTTCCCCTACATTTCATAAAGTAGACCAATAGAACTGATTTCTACTACTCTACCAGAACCTAAATATCAACATCTAAAAATGCCATTCTTGAAAAATAAAGAACTGTCATCTGTTGAAATGATAGGACCTTGAATTTGAAGTAAACTGAAACAAATAATATATCAAGTAAATACTTCTGTAGCCATTCAGGGTGAGTTATGAATGACTCTAAAAGTAAATTCCACACATATGCCTATTATGATGCATACTAGAAATCTATACAAGAAGAATTGAACTTAATTCAGTAGTTTCATTAGTTTATTAGGATTCCTGTGTCCTCTTGAAATTATGTCATTAATCAGTGAAAGTTTGCTTTTATTTAGGGTATACTAATATATCCAAAATCTATCTTGTATCTTTACTGACACAAATATGAAAATTCCATTGATTGAAATCAACTTGGATATTTTTATTTGAAAATTGTGTTAGCATCTCATAATTGAGGTGCCGGAGTTGCATAGGAGGTTCATGTTGCTGGGATAACAGTGGTCCTAGATCCTATCAGTATACAAAGGAACAAAATAAACACACTTGGTTTACTTTAAATGTGTGCTTCATGTTGATATTTCCACTTAGTTTAACACTATGGTACTTATATTTTTCTTTGATTCATTAATTGTAGTTTTTTTCCTCATGGTAAAAAGGTTTATTTCTGATTTAAAATTCATAAACCCTAATATAATAGATAACAAATGGAATTAGATAAAATCTAAACTATGAGAAAAGAAAGAAACAGGAAGAGAATAAAGGAAATGGAAGGTGATAGATACAAGACTTGAATTATCAAGCTTCTCTAATCAATGGAGAAAACATAAGTGAAAGATGGAAATTGTCCAACTGATTTTTAAAAAATCACCTATATTTGATGTGATAGCCAGACTAATGTCCCAACCCCTAAAAATGTTCGTTTTAATCCCCAGACCTATGAATATATTAATTTACATGGTACAAGGAACTTTTCAGATGCGACTAAGTTAAAGATATTGAGATAGTCATTCACCATGATCAAGTGGGATTTATTCCTGGGATGCAAGAGTGGTTCAATATTTGCAAATCATTCAATATAATATATCACATCAGTAAGAGAAAGGAGAAAAGCTATATGATCATATCAATAGATGCATGCAGAAGAAGCTTTCGACAAAGTATAACATCCATTCATGATAAAAACTCAACAAAGTAAGTATAGTGGGAACATACCTCAACATAATAAAGGCCATATATGAAAAACCCACAGTGAACATCATTCTCAATAGGGAAAACTGAGAGATTTTCCCCAAGGTCAGAAAGAAGACAAAGTTGTCCACTTTCCCCACCTTTATTCAACACAGTACTAGAAGTTATCAACACCAATTAGACAACAAAAAGAAATAAAAAGCATCCAAATTGGTAAAGAAGAAGTAAAACTTTCACTATTTGGAGATGACATGATACTATATAGAGAAAATCCTAAAGACTACACCAAAAATGTCTAGAACTGATAAATTAATTCAATAAAATCAAAGGATACAATTGCACTCAAAATAATACCATTCCTAGGAATAAACCTAACCAAAGAGGTGAAAGACCTGTACTCTGAAAATTATAAAATATTGCTGAAAGAAATTGAAGATAACACAAAGAAATGGAAAGACATTCCATGCTCATGAAATGAGAGAACAAATATTGTTAAAATGTCTATACTACCCAAGGCTGTCTACAGAGGTAATGCAATCCCTATCAAAACATCAACAGCAGGCACCTAGGTGGCTCAGTTGGTTAGGCAACTGCCTTTGGCTCAGGTCATGGTCCTGGAGTCCTAGGATCAAGCCACATCAGGTTCTCTGCCCAGCAGGGAGTCTGCTTCTCCCTCTGACCCTTCCCTTCTTGTGCTCTCTCTCAAATAATAAAATAAAATCTTTAAAAAAAAACAAAACAAAAAAAACACAAAAACATCAATAGCATTTTTCACAGAAAAAGAACAAAAACACCTAAAACTTGTATGGAACCACAAAAGACCCCATAGCTAAAGCAAATTTGGAAAATAGAAGTAAAGCTGGAGGTGTCACCATTCCAGCTTCAAGTTTTAGTACAAAGCTATAGTAATAAAACACTGTGATCCTGGCACAAATATCTAGATCAATGGAACAGAATACAAAACCCAGAAATAAACCCATGATTATGTAGTCAGTTAATCTTTGACAAAGCAGGAAGGACTATCTAATGGGGAAAAGACAGTCTCTTTAATAGCACTGAGAAAACTGAACAGCTACATGCAAAAGAATGGAACTTTCTTACAACATATACAAAATATAAAAAAGAAAACTCAAAATGGATTGTAGACCTAAATAAGAGACCTGAAACCATAAAAATCCTCAAAGAGAGCAAAGGCAGTAATGTCTCTGAGATCAGCAATAGCAACATTTTTTCCAGATAAGTCTCCTGATGCAAGGGAAACAAACGCAAACATAAACTATTAGGACTACATCAAAATGTAAAGCTCCTGCATGGTGAACGAAACAACCAGCAAAACTAAAAAGCAACCTACTGAATGGGAGAAGATATTTGCGGATGACAAATACATTAAGGGTTAGTATCCAAAGATATAAGTAACTTATAAAACTCAGCACCCCCCAAAATGAATAATCCAATTAAAAAATGAACAGAAGACATGAGTAGACATTTCAACAAAGACATCCAGATGCCCAACAAACACTTAAAAAGATGCTTAACATCACTCATCATCAGGGAATTGCAGGTTAAAACTACAATGATATATCACCTCACACCTGTCAGAATGGCTAAAATTGAAAACACAGAAAACAACAGGTGTTGGCAAGGATGTGGAGAAAAAGGAACCTCTTATACTGTTGGTGGGAATGCAAACTGGTGCAGCCACTCTGGAATATAATATGGAGGTTCCCCCAAAAGTTAAAGATACAACTACCCTATGATCCAGCTATCACACTATTGGGTATTTACCTGAAAAATACAAAAACATTGGTTCAAAGAGATATATGTGTTGGGGTCTGTTATCAAAGGAATGAGACTGAGACAAAGTGAAAGTCATGCAAAGCCTTATTCTATACCAAGCATTAGAAGTTAGACTGACTGGCCAGGGGAACGAGACTGAGACAAAGTGAAAGTTATATAGAGCTTTATTCTATGCCAACCATTAGAAGTCAGACTGACCGGCCAGGGCCGCCTCCGAAGAGAGCGACCCCCTCCCGATCTCACAGGCTGGTTTTATAGGGCATAACCTCAGATCCAAGGTACGTGGCTTCTATTGTTAAGGCATTTACTCCCGGAATCCATACCCAGAACCATACCAGGAACTACTGGGGCGTTTATTCCCAGAATGAAGTCCGTGGATGTAAACAAACAAACAAAAAAAAAACTAGGCAATATGGAGTTGCTCTGGCTAAGCAGGCCCTAATAGTTAAACAGGTTTTAACATTAAATTGGCCCTAGCATATGCACCCCTATATTTATAGCAACATTACTTAAAATAGCCAAATTAGAAGCAGCCCAAATGTTTATTAGTAGATGAATGGACAAAGGTGTAGTATGTATCTACAATGGAGTATTATTTAGCCGTAAAAAAGGATGAAATCTTGCCATTTTAATGACATGGATGGAGCTAGAGAGTGTCATCCTAAGTGAAATAAGTCGGAGAAAGACAAATACCATATGATTTCGCTTATATGTGGAATTTAAGAAACAAACAAAAATGAGCAAATGAAAAGAAACACACACACACACAAATCAAGAAACAGACTCTTAACTATAGAGAACAACCTGATAGTTGTCAGGGAGAGGTAGTTGCGGGGATGGTGAAATAGGTGATGTGGAATATGTAGTGCACTGGTGATGAGCACTGGGTTTTGTATGGAATGGTTTAATCATTGTCTTATACATCTAAAACTAATATTAATATTGTGGAATTAAAATTTTGATTTTTTTAAATGTAAATATTTTTAAGAATATCACATGCTTTTTTCTAGTTTCAGTATGTGTTCAGTGAGGTCTGTAAATAAGTACTGTACATGTTTAATGTAATTGAAAAATATATATGGTAAAAGAGACTAATATCCGCTACCCACAAATCACCCAATCTTCAAAGAGAGCCCTCTCATCTTCTTTTCTGTGTCCTTGACATTTACATATAAAATTATGTTTTATAAATATTTAGGATATAGAGCAAACTTCAATAAGGAATTTATATGACTCAGTCCCATCCTAGAGAATTTATCATCTGTCTCAGAGACTTTCCCTGTCAGTCTTAGGTTTATTAGAGAATCTTGAACTTTCCAGGGGAAATGGAAAGGTGAAACTGGAGAGTTCAGGAGTCTGAGTATAATTGAATACCAACAGTTTTGGCCAAAATTCACCATGCTTTAATTTTTTTTTTTTAAAGATTTTATTTATTTATTTATTTGACAGAGAGAGAGAGAGATCACAAGTGGGCAGAGAGGCAGGCAGAGAGAGGGAGGGAAGCAGGCTCCCCGCTGAGCAGAGAGCCCGATTCGGGGCTCGATCCCAGAACCCTGAGATCATGACCTGAGCCGAAAGCAGAGGCTTAACCCACTGAGCCACCCAGGTGCCCCACCATGCTTTAATTTTTTAAAGAGTTTTACACATCTGCATCTGATTTTCTTAAATTAATCATATCAAGGAAATAATAAAGAAAACAGAAATCATAAATCATAACTTGTTCTATTTTCCAAAATAATGTTTGAAGATTTTTTCTCCTTTGCTAATAGACACTGAAGTTACTCCCTTCCAAGTTACTTTGTCATAACTTGCCAATTCATTAAGCTTTCCTGAATTTATGGCCATCTGTTGTTCTATTTTTGCTAGAGCAGAAGAATGCAAAAATGCATTAAACTACATGGTGATTCATTTTGCACCTTACTCAAAGCTGGCAGTTTCACAATTAAAATGAAATTATGTTGGTAGATGGAATGATGGGCAATGAAGCATCATTCCATCTTCTGTTGACTCCAGAAGATCTGCAATTAACCTTACTAGAGCTACCTGATTTGGCCAAACATGAAATGTTTTAGCAAGTTGGGGTGCTGCTTTTTTCTCCCATTAGGAAGAGAGGAAAAGAGAAGAACAGAAAACAAAGACAATGGAAAGAGGAAATGAAGGGAACTAAATGTTTTATGACAGTCTGTATAATAATTCCTGGATTCCAAAATTAAGTTCAATGGGTGCCTGTTCCAAATAAAATGCAAAGATATAGGAGAAACAATACAGCCTTAATAACAATTTTTTCCTAAAGGTTTTGCATAAAGGGAACCAGACAAAATGCTTAAGTCCTTTGGTCTCCCAAGATGCAGGTGATAAAATTAGGACCATTAAACACCAACATTATGGCTCACAATATTGACTGGGCCATGCCCTAAAGTTGGTTATTAACAAAAGTAGTAACTAGTTCTTCAGAGACTCTGCTTGGAGAAGGAAATACAGGTGTGGATTTCCTGCAGTTAGGAAGTCTTAAAGCTGTCTGTGACCTAAATGGGGGGAAAAAATCATAAAGAGGAGATATACAGATTTAACCTGTTCCTTCTCACTTGCTTGTTCTTTACCCTGTGAAATCTGATATTTATCCATATTGTTAGGCTAAAGTGGAAATCATACAGCTGAAAATGTTTCTGCTATAAGTAATATACTTCAATATCTTTAGTTCTTTCCTTCACCACTCACCTTCTACATCAACTTTTCAACCTTTGTTTCTTTAGTCTCACACAGCTCATCTGCTGTCAGGGTTTCATCCATTGAGAGAGCTCCATCTGGAGCTTTAATTTATGCATCAAAATAGTGACTTCAGGGACTTCTGTTTCTATTGGATCTTTCCATGTGGAATGTAAAAACAAACAAACAAACAAAAAGAAAAAAAAACACCCTCCTGGATCATTTGGTCTTCCTCAGGATAACAGTCTCTCCTCCCCAGTAATTACTAATTCTGCTAAGAGCACTATCCTAGTCTCATGTTTTTTTAAACATTTTTAAAGTCATTTTAAACTTTCTTTACTACTGTCTAAATCCTTATCATGTCACACATGCATTCATCCAACTACCTACCGAAGATACCATGATCATTCTTTTTTTTCCTTCTACTAGCAGAAAAAATATGTTCTAGAACATTCTTTGGCATTAATTCTCCCTGTGAAAGCCATTAGTGCTCCTTTTTGACTCACAGCCTGATATCCAGACTCCTCAGACTATCAAAGCTCTAAATGAATTTTCCTAAAAAAAATCCCCCCAACATTCCACATTATCAGTCAAATCTTGTTTAAAGTCTTCTACAATTTATGGACTCTTACCAGGAAGGGGAGGAGGGGTATTAGTATCACTGCTGAAACAAATTACCATAAACCTTGTGGCTTAAAATGACAGAGATTTATTTATTTTACAGTCTGGATACTGTAAGGACCTATTTAACCAGAGGCTTCCATTAAGGTTAAACAACAACCTTGTTGTTTAACCCTTAAACTGTCCCTGCTCCCCTTCCCCCAGGGGATTTACTTAAAAACAAGTCCTGGAAACCAGCTCCAGGTAACAAAGCCCAGATACAAAGGTGGGTCAGGCCAGGTGGAGACATCCAGTCAGTGGGGTTGCGTACTGTCTCCCTAGCTACCAAGGAGTATGGGCCCCGCCCCTTGGGAGCCTTTTTGGGTGCCAATTCTAACCAAGGTGTGATAGGCTAGGTCAAATGTCTACTATAGGGTAAATTGTAATTCAATTGGTCACCTAGCATCACTGTGCAGCTTTCTTTTTTTTTTTTTTTGTCTTCAAGATTTTTATTTATGAGAATTTTAAAAATTTGATCATCCTCTTAAATGGTGCCTCCTTGTGGCTCCTCTACTCCCTGTTTTCTTTTTTTTTTTTTTATTTCTTTTCAGCATAACAGAATTCATAGTTTTTGCACCACACCCAGTGCTCCATGCAATGCGTGCCCTCCATAATACCCACTGTGCAGCTTTCTCTGTGTGTTACAATCTCATTGGCCACTTGTGCCTGGCCAGGCCAGACCACATGGCCTTTGCCCTTAAAAACTAGTCTGTGAAACAGAGAAGGGTTGCCCTCTCTGTAAGAGGCGCGGCCCTGGCAGGTCAGTTTGATTCTTGATGCTTGGCGCGAAATAAAGCTTTGCTTGATCTTCGCTTTGTATCAGTCTTGCTCCTTTAATCACGGACCCATTTTGGGGGGGCATAACAGATACCAGAAGTGCAAAATGAATTTTAGAGAGCCAAAACCCAGAACTGCTCTCCCTCTCAGGTTCTCTGAGAGTTTATTTCCTTGACTAGCCTAGTTTTTAGAGTTGCTTTCCTTGCATCCCTCCATTCTCAAGGCCAGCAGTACATCTTTAAACCTCTCTTCTCTCCATCTTCAATTTGCCTTATCCTCTCTGGTAAAGTCTCCTTGTGCTTCCCTCTTATGATACTTGGGATTGCATTTAGGGCCCACCCAGGTAACGTAGAAAAATCTTTCCATCTCAAGTTTCTTGATTATATTGGCAAAGTCCCACATAAGGTAATATTAACCAATTCTGGGAACTAGGATGGGAGTATCTTTAGAGACCACATATTTAGTTCTTTTGGGATATTGGACCTAATTACAGTGTGTGGAGGGGAGTAATTTCCCCCACCCCAACTACTAATTCTCTGACACCAGCTGGTGCCCTACAATTCAAGTAATCTCTGACACTACTAGGTATTTCGTATCATATTTTATATCCTTTTATTTTGTGCTTTTCTTGAACTATTTTTATATATATGTCCTTTTTTAATCTTTTGTGGGTCCTATTTTTCTTATTCTTCCTTATGGTTTTTGTTTATCACTCACAGAGTTCCCCTTACCATTTCTTGTAAGGCCGTTTTAGTGCTCATGAATTCTTTTAACTCTTGACTGTCTGGAGAACTATTTATCTCTCCTTCTATTCTGAATGACAGCCTTGTTGGATAAAGTGTTCCTGGTTGCATGTTTGTCCCTTTTAGCACTTTGAATACATCAAAGTTGCATGCAAACAAAGTTTGATGCAACAAAGTTGAATGAAACAAAGGTTGCATGTTTGTCCCTTTTAAAACCTTGAATACCTGTCTGGCCTGCAAAATCTCCACTAAAAAGGCAGTTCATAGCCTTGTGGGGTTTCCTTTGCGTGTAATTGTCTTCTTTTCTGTTGCAACTTTTAAAATTCTTTCTTAATCACTGCTTCTTCCATTTTAATTACTTTGTGTCTTGGTCTGGACTTCCTTGGGTTGAATTTGTTGGGGGATCTCTCTCTGCCTCCTGAATCTGGATCTGTGTTTCCCTAGCCCAGATTCGGGGAGTTTTCACATACTCTTTTTTTTTTCTTAAGATTTTATTTATTTATTTGTCAGAGAGAGAGAGCACAGGTAGACAGAGGCAGAGGGAGAAGCAGGCTCCCTGCTGAGCAAGGAGCCCGATGTGGGACTCGACCCCAGGATGCTGGGATCATGACCTGAGCCGAAGGCAGCCGCTTAACCAACTGAGCCACCCAGGCGTCCCCACATACTCTTTCTTTAAACAGATTTTCTGCCCCTCTTTCTCTCTCTTCTCCTCCTGGGATTCCTATAATGTGAATGTTACTATGCTTGATGGAGTCGCTGAATTCTCTTAGTCTGTTCTCATTATGCGGTATTTGTTTGTCTCCTGTTCAGCTTGGTTACTCTCCATTATTCTACCCTCCAGGTCACTGATATGTGCCTCTGCTTCCTGTAGCTTACTATTTATTCCATTTATTGTATTTTTTTATTTCATTTATTGAGTTCCTTATCTCTGCTATGTTATTTTTTATCTCTTTGTTAAGGGTCTTACTTCTATCTTCTGCCCTTTTCTGAAACCCAGTGAGTATTTTATGATCATTACTTTAACATCTGTATCAAGTGTATTACTTATTTCTCTTTCACTTAGCTCTCCTGCTGTGATTTTTGTCCTGTACTTTCATTTGGGACATATTTCCCTGTCCCTTCATTTTGTCCACCTCTCTGTGTCTGTTTCTCTGTGGTAGGGAAGTCAGCTACATCTTCTATTCTTGAAAGTAGTGACTTTGTGAAGAAGAGACCCTGTAGTGCCCTGCAGTGTGCTGCCCCCTTTCACCAGAGTCCCCTGAAATGCCAGTGGGGACTGTCACAGGAGTCTTCTATGTGTGTTGCTTCCATCCTGTTATTGTATCTAGTTTTTCCTTTCAGTCCAGAAGTCTGCCATGACTCTGCATGTTATGGGTTGTGCTTTCTCTGTGATGTTGGCAAGACCCAGGTGGGACAGGTCCGAGGTGCTTGACTGCAGAAGGGCTCAGAAGCAGGGTGATGGCGTTAGCAAAATTTGCACTGAATGATTAGTCCTAAGCAGATACCCTACAGCTTAATGATTGCCATGTTGTCCTCAGCAGCAACAGTGGTGGCGGTGTAAGCCAGGGGGGCTCTTGGCATCTGTGTGCAGGGTGGCTGGGCAGTGTACATGCAGTGTTATCAACATTCACACTAAGCTGCTAGTCTCCTAGGCTAGATGTCCAGAAGCTTGTGGGTATGGCCTAAGGGGTGCAGTGCAGGGAAACAGAGGTTGGGCAGGGTGTGTTCTTTAAAATATTTTAAGCAAGTCCTCTTCTCCTCCTCCACAGCCTACTAAAAGCAAGTTTTTCAGAGTGAGGATATACAGTATAAATATAATAAACAAGTAAAGTTGAACAATTGCCAGAAAAGTTTGAGGGAATATTGATCTATCACAAAGCTATGCCTACTACATATTGACCCTTCCAATGCAAAGATTTTTTTTTAATTTTAAAAAATTTTTAATTTTTTGTTAACATATAATGTCTAGTTAGCCCCAGGGGTACAGGTCTGTGAATCACCAGGTTTACACACTTCACAGCACTTACCATAGCACATACCCTCCCCAACGTCCATAACCCAATCACCCTCTCCCTACCCTCCTCTCCTCAGCAACCCTCAGTTTGTTTTGTAAGATTAAGAGTCTCTTATGGTTTGTCTCCCTCCTGATTCCATCTTGTTTCATTTTTTCCTTCCCTATCTCCTAAACCCCCCACATTACCTCTCAAATTCTTCATTCAGGGAGATCATATGATAATTGTCTTTCTCTGATTGACTTATTTCGCTAAGCATAATACCCTCTAGTTCCATCCACATTGTTGCAAATGGCAAGATTTCATTTCTTTTGATGGCTGCATAGTATTCCACCATGTATATATACCATATCTTCTTTATCCATTCATCTGCTGATGGACATCTGGGTTCTTTCCATAGTTTGGCTATTGTGGACATTGCTGCTATAAATATTTGGGTGCACGTGCCTCTTTGGATCACTACATTTGTACCTTTAGGGTAAATACCCAGTAGTGCAATTGCTGGGTTGTAGGGTAGCTCTATGTTCAACTTTTTGAGGAACCTCCGTGCTGTTTTCCAGAGTGGCCCAATGCAAAGATTTTTCAGAGAAATTAGTAAATTCCATCCTGTTCTTCACATCAGGACTATTTGTTAATATGTTTATTTTAAGTATAGATACTTTGCACTGCTTAGTAATTAGCATGAATGATTAAAATGCTTGGTAATTTACAGATCAGTTTTCTTTTTTTTTTTAAATTATGTTATGTTAGTCACCATACAGTACATCATTAGTTTTTGATGAAGTGTTTCATGATTCATTGTTTGTGTGTAATACCCAGTGCTCCAGTTTTCAAAATGATTTTTGAAATAAAAGCAATTAGGTCTTATCACAAAATAGTTCTCATGGTTTTAAGAAAAGCAAAGAAGTAGAAAAATTTAAGAACTGAAAGCTTCAATGAGATGATTATAACGTGCCCGTATAATACTATAGTATAGAAGTGATTTTGAATTTGTGTGTCAGTTCTGTGATGTGGCAAGACCTGACTCCAGATTATAGAGGGCTAGTGAGAAAGTCCCAAAATAACTGCAGACAGGGGGCCACACTGCCTTTTCAGTGAACTCAGCTAGAACTACAGGAGAAGAACAAAATGAGAGGACATTTTTAGAATCAGACTTCAGAATATTTGGTCGAATGAGGCATACAAAGGGGGCATTTTATTAGTAAAATAAAATTTTAACTCTATTTTATATCATTAATTTCACTATATCACAAGTATCACTAATATCCCAAATATCACCGTATTTGATATGCTGAGAAGATTGCTGTTGGTTCCAGTTTGGTGAAGGATTTCTCCCCCCCTTCATCTAAAGCTTTCATGTTTTTCTTGAGACCGATGTTTGCACATATTTCAACAATGTTAAGTGCAATATTCATAAGCTTGGAATTATGCAAATTATTTTATAAAGTGGCTACATTCAGGAATAGAGAAGATATCTAAGCCCTCCACAGAAGGTTTATATTGAAATCTCAGAAATATATTTGACTATTCTCTGAAATAATAGTTAACAAAATCAAGATATCATATACACCCCCAATATTCTTTCCTCCACTAAAATATGGAACCACTTTATAGATCAGCTTTGTCTAAGCTTAAATTTTGTACAACAAAATGTGGTACTTATTAGAAAATGAAACTGTTATTAAGTGTATTCATAGGGAAAAAATTGTTAATGGACCTAAAATTCCAAAGGAACAACAAAGTAGAACTTGAGTGTTTCCAAAAATCTTTTTGATTCTTAATTAAAAGAAAGTAGATTTTTTTTTCACTTTATTCAACCTACAGCATCAGTTAGATGCAACTGTGTATTTTTTAAGCCTTAGAACCTTTTTACAGTACATAGGTCAATGGAAAGTAATTTTTTTCATATTTTTCTTTTTGATGTCTGATTTTAAAAAATAACAAGGAGATAATAAAAATAAAATTAAAACTAGGAGTTGCTCACACTTCTAAAGATACTGGAAAACTTAGAAAAACACAAATTTATTTAAGCAAAGCCTATTTTCAATATAATTTTAAATTTATAACATTCATTTAAAGATTAAGATGCAAAATATAACCCTATTAATAAACCATATAACATACATTTTTAAAAAAATTTTTTAACATTCATAGACCTAAAGTAATAGAATACAGAATTTAAAAGAGTTCTTTGCCAGACTTTCTCTATGACCCTATATTGAGTCAAAAGAACTATGAACTATGCCCTATTCTCTGTCATCTTTGTGTTTTAATTAGTAATTACTAATTCTTTCTGAAACTCAGTGTTCTCATCTGCAAAATAGGAAGATAATATGTTTCCTTAAAAGTGTGGCTATGAGGATCTAATAAGAAAATATAAAGAAAACTTTGCAAATTGCAATTGAAACAACATACTACTATTATTAGGGCATTTATTACTTTCTACAAAAAAAAAACAACAACCCAAAACTTCAGGCATTTACAAATTTCTGAAGCAGATAATATATAAAATGCTGGTCCTAAGCATCAGACTTCCATGAAGGAATATATGTATCTATATTGGAATCAAGCAAAAGCAGTCACCTACTCAAGTATTTACAGAATGTTAGTGCTATGCTGGAGATAGAATGGTGACCAAGATAGAAATGACCCTCTTCCTTAAGAAAACTTACAATCTAAAGCAGTCTTTATAGGACAGGGATCATTTGATGCATATTAAAATACATATTTCTGGCCCTACCTTAGATCTACTGAATCAGAACTTGGGAATCTATGTTGTCGAAGAGCAGCCTGAGAAATTTTTTTTATTTTTTAAATATTTTATTTATTTATTTGAGAGAGAAAGAGCACATGAGAGAACAAGAGAGCACAAGCAGGGTGGGGAGGGGAAGTGGGAGAGGGAGAAGCAGACTTCCTCCTGAGCAGGGAGCCTGGGATCCCAGGACCCTGGGATCACGACCTGAGCTGAAGGCAGATGCTTAACTGACTGAGCCACCCAGGTGCCCTAGCCTGAGTAATTCTTAGGCATGCTGAAGTTTAACACCAATATTCTAAAAAGGTGTTTCCATGGAGTATTATTTATATTATCGTCGACCAGGAAAGTGGTAGCTATCTTTCTTCTGTTGTTTAAACAGTAACTCCAACTACCAACTGGAAGGAGTATGATGTAGGAGAAAGAGATCAAGATTTTGAAGATACAGGTTCTGTCAAAGAAAATTGCACTGGAAAAGTTGAATACAATTTTCCTTAAATGTTTAAGACCATAGCAATGGGGGAGTGAGATTAGACTTAATTCCACTGAAACAAAGGTGTGGGGGAGTTTTAGGCACTTGTGTGAGCTAGTTGAAATGTACAGGGTGGGGGTGCGGGCATTAGTGGAGACATTGGTCAGTGTGATTAGACCAACTTTGTTTACTAATAAGCAGTTATTGAATTTAGGCTACTACTCTCCCACAGAGAATGGGAAATAGGGGCATTATCTTTCTTGATGATTATAAGCTCAAGGAAACATCAGGGCTATTCTTGATCTGTTCCACCACTGTGTCTCACTAACTGTATGAATGTGATCAGGTCATTTTCCTCTCATGACCAGGACAATGAGGGCACTTGATTACAGGGTTTCCATTAAAACCTCTAATGCTAAAAGTCTGTGTTTCAAAGGCTGTTATTTAACCACTGTGCACTATTATTGCCTTAATGATTTTTAAAATATTGAAATAATTTTGAAATTGTTTTTAAATAGGCACTGGCTCTCCATGAGACTCCTACAACTTTTTTTTTTTAATTTTTATTTCTTTTCAGTGTAACAGAATTCATAGGTTTTGCACCACACCCAGTGCTCCATGCAATGCGTGCCCTCCATAATACCCACCACCTGGCTCCCCCAACTTCCCACCCCCCGCCCCTTCAAAACCCTCAGGTTGTTTTTCAGAGTCCATAGTCTCTCATGGTTCATCTTCCCCTCCAATTTCCCTCAATTTCCTTCTCCTCTCCATCTCCTCATGTCCTCCTTGTTATTTGTTATGCTCCGCAGATAAGTAAAACCATATGATAATTGACTCTCTCTGCTTGACTTATTTCACTCAGCATAATCTCTTCCAGTTCCCTCCATGTTGCTACAAAAGTTGGGTATTCATCCTTTCTGATGGAGGCATAATACTCCATAGTGTATATGGACCACATCCTCCTACAACTTTCTAAAATACAGTCAGGCTTTCTGAGATCTTGCTTCAATACTAAGAAATGAGATATTAGTTGTTAAATACTTTGAATATCACTTCTTTATGCTACAGTCTACAGTGAGTCAGAAAATGACTCTAGAAAAAAAAAAAAGGAATTCCTAAGATTTCAATATCTCATATATCTCAAAGAATCTTACTAGCCACTGTAATCCTTTATACTTGTAAAAAGTCCCTGATAGTCTATATTCACTTTCTAGACACTGAATTTTTTCCCTTTATGTTCAATTAAAAATCTATTGAATTTGGCCTTGCACAAAATGTGCAGGAGACCACAAATGAATCAAAATATTAACTTTCTTTGAAGATTTCTTAGTCTACTAAAGGAATAGAGATAAATGACTTATCTATCAAATACTAGGAGAATGCATGATTAATTCTGATTATAAATGATAGGTTACAGCTGAGGTGTTTGGGAGAATTAAGACCATTTCTAGTAAGATACATTTGGGGATGGTGGCTTGGATAGAAGATGATTTAGGGGACCTAGTAGAATTTTCTTCAAATTTCTAAAGGTTTCTCAAGGGGAAGATGGAGATTAGACTTGTTCTGTAATGGCCCTAAGGCTTAGAACATGCTCAGTAGGGGGAAATTACAGGGATATTTAGGGTTGATATAAGAAATCATTTTTAAAATCAGAGCTAATGTAAATTTCTATTCTGTAGTGCTAGAGCACCACAGCTAGAGCACTTGGAATTAATGTCAATGAATTAAGTTAAAGATTAATTCAGTGGAATTTCTCACCAGACTATAAAATCCTGAACAAAGACAGAATGGGTTTTGATCCAATGTCTGGTATCTTTTCCTAGGACATAACTGAGTATCAGATTGTGTCAAGTGAATGAATTAATTAATAAAGTGAATCATTTTTGGTAATATTCCGGCCCAGTCTGAAGGGCCCATTCATAGATATCGGAGAAGTTCAGGCATAAATATTTGTTTAGATGAGATGAATTATCACAGCCAAACCAAAGTTAGTCTTATTAAAACATAGTTCTCTAAAAGGTCCTGGTTGCACATTCTGCATATTAAAATCTGGACTTCAGCATTTAGATTGGTTTGCATAAATCAAGTATGCACAACAATACCTAAAGAAAGTCTTTAAATCCTAAGGAAAATACAGATGCCTAGTTGAAAATGAATTAATTGATGTTTGAGAATGATTACTTCCTCTGGATTTATTATACAAATATAAATATTATAGTTAGGCTCTGATATAAACTTACTCATTATGGGAAGAGGGCAAAGTCTCCCACCCAATCAAATCAAAGAGTCAGTGTACTTCTGGTTTACTTGCTGCTCATAACACTCTTTAAAGTAGGTCTAGCCACTACATATTAGAGTTGGTATATAAGATGAAAATTATTTTCAAGTCTGTGTCTAAGGAAGTACTGTATTGTTTGCCTGGTAAGCGCTGTCCTTTCAAGCCCTGCTGTGTTCATCCGTCTCCCACTCTTAGGAACTTAAATTGTCTAGGCTGGGATGTCTAGTACTGAAACCAGGTGCTTTAGCACTGTTTCCAAATACTATCTGCTAATACGATTCCTCAAAATACACTTTAATACTTTTATCAAGTGGTTTGATATTTTAATACATACTCAGATTTCTGACTTACTGCTTAGGAACTATTGTTTCACAAAAGTAGGACAACTTTTTGGGTTTGAGCATGCTATTTTCATTTTGTTAAGTGTCCTGGATCTTTGGAGATAAGAAGGATGTATTAAGCTCTTCTTGTGGAAAGAAACTATTGAGATCACATGTAAAAATGGATTCCCCACTGGGTGGAAGCAGTGGTTCAGTGACACATCTTTTCATGCCACTAAACTGTTCTCCAAACCCCAGAAGCTCAAAGAATGATCCCATTCCAACATTACATGGACATATCATTCTGTATACCAAGTCTACTTGCGAATCTTTAGTTTGACCTTATAATTTATTAAAGCTATGAATGAAGTCAAGAGGAGAGCAATGGTGGTTGCAAAAGGTATGACTTAAGCAGTCCTTTTGCTCGGTTGATTCCTGCTCGGTTTTAATTCTAATACCTCCTAATGTATTTTAACATTTCATGTTTTTTATAAGAAAACTATCAGAATCAGCCCTGCAATGGTTTGGTCTTGATCTTACCAGTTACTCTATTTGTCAATATGCCAATTGAGTATCATTCCCAGATATATTAAGCATCATGGTTAATAGGAGATTAAAAAGATGAAGTGACATCCAAACTGTATCTTTTCTATATATAATGTGGAACTGACTCTGCTTTCTGACCAAGACAGGAACTATTTTGTCTATCAAATTCTCTGTACCTACTGTTCTTGTCACTCTGTCATAGATGGAAATTAAGTTGATGTGATAAGATTTTATTTTTTACAGTGCTAAGCAGATTTTACCTGGTACCCATGATTTTCTAGGTGCTTGCAAATTGATTTTTTGATGATAGGTTTCAGTATGTTTCCAAGTAAGCAGTGATGATGACAGGTCTGGTAATTTTTAGTTTAGTTTTTTTTTTTTTTAATCTTCCCAGGGTGGGAAAAAGAAACACACTAAGATAACTACTGCATTTAGTCTTTCTAATGTAGTTGAATCCCCAAGTCCTTTTTTAAATTAAAAGATGTTGAGCTGTTAATTGTTCTTCATTGAATAGGCAGATTCTTGGGAAAAAAATGTTTTGATTCATCAGAACTTGAAGTTCAATATAACCAGTTTATAAATTAGTTTTACAATAGAATCCTTTCTTATATTACACCCTGTATCTTTTCCACATATCATAGCTATCCTGTATCTTAAGATTTCAAATAAGTCTTATGAAACTTACCATTTGAAGACTGGCAAACTGCATCTGCTTATATAATTTATAGTACTTTTTATGTAATAAAATTCATTGCTTAAACATGGAAGATTTAAGATATTATGCTACAGTATATTTCTGCCATTGGATTCATTTATCCAAAAAACAAAAACAAGCAAACAAACCAAAAAAGGCAACATTGTCCTTAATAATATGTCATTGTAAAATAACATGTGAAAATCTCCAGAGTGGTGAATAAAAGTCTCTTGGTTAGTAGGATATTGTGATTACAATCTCTGAGGAGAAAGATTCTTAATAAACTCAAAATAAAATCTAGCTTAAAATATATAAAATTAAATTATCTCCCAAATTGTGGTCCTTTATAGTTTATAGAAGATGATCACTGATATTTTAAAGCACTTTTTGGATGCTAGTCACTACACTTAAATACTGCTAATGACAGCTAACATGGACTGAACTTTTACTCCACACCAGGTACTATTAAGTTCTCAATAGACATGATTTCACTTGCTTCATTCTTTTCGTAAGACTTCCATTGGGAGATATTATTATCATCCAATTTTTAGGTGAGGAAATTAATGCTCAGATGCTTAAATAATGCATCTAATGTCATATAAATGCTGGTGGTTGAGCAGGAGTTTGAAGCCGGTTAGTCTGAATGTGGACTCTGTTTACTTGATCACTTCATAGGGTGGCTCAGTCATTAAGTGTCTGCTTTCGGCTCACGTCATGATCCCACAGTCCTGGGATTGAACCTCAACTCACATCTCAGGCTCCATGCTGGCAGGGAGCCTGCTTCTCCTTCTGCCACTCCTCCTGCCTGTGTTCCCTTTCTCGCTGTTTATCTCCCTGTCAAATAAATAAAATCTTTAAAAAAAAGTCAAATGTCTTAAACCCTCACAAATGACTTTGAATTAGATCTTATGTTCATTTTTATACATATGGAACCCAACGTTCAGTGATGTTTAATGTCTATTTTAGTCATAGAACTCACAAATATCACACCCAGTTTTGAATTCAGTCTTTAAGTCAAAACATATCTTAAGAAATCTATAGAAAAAAATGATAATAGCTAACTTAATAGCACCCATTAATGCATCTGGAGCAGATTAACTTATTAGTTCCAAAATAATAAGCAGAATCTGGATCTGATAGGGCACAGTGCAGACAAATTCTTCTAGAACTCAATCTCTCTGTGTACCCAGGAAATCAAGATTATTTGGAGAATTCCAACAGGTCCCTAGGCAGCCAAGAGGGAACATCTACAAAATTGGAGCATCTAAAAAAAAGGTAAGATCTTCCTAAGAAACATTATCTCTTCCATAGATTTCCTACACAAACTTCTCTTTAAAAAAAAAAAAGATTTTATTTATTCATTTGACAGACAGAGATCACAACTAGGCAGAGAGGCAGGCAGAGAGAGAGGAGGAAGCAGGCTCCCTGCTGAGCAGAAAGCCCGATGTGGGGCTTGATCCCAGGACCCTGAGATCATGACCTGAGCTAAAGGCAGAGGCTTAACCCACTGAGCCACCCAGGCACCCCCAAACTTCTCTTTAGATACTTCTGACAGGACACTACTTTTTTTTTCTTTTACATAATATATAAAGCATAGAATTATAGCATCATAGATGTATTTGTACTAAAAAATTGTGACAGACACTGCTTCAAGATTATGCAATCATTTATCTTTCTTACTAAGAGAAACACAGTTTTACTTGGGGGTGACAATGTGTCCACAAAAAAAGACAATCTCCCAGGTTCCCTTGCAGGTAGAACTGACCATGGGACACTGTTCTGGCCACTGGGATGTAGTCAGGGGTTTCTGGGGAGGAGACAAATAGAAAATATCCTCACCAAGAGAAAACTTTTGGCTTTTCCACTTTCCCACTTTTTCTTAGAACATGGTTGTGAATTTTAGGAGTGTGGCAGCTTTCTTGTAAACTTACAGATGGAAATCACGTGCTAAGGCTGGTGAGGAAAGGCTGGTGTCATAACCTATCCTGGACTACTTCTGAATTCATTTGTTTGTGAAACTGCCATTGTATGGTTTTCAGTTTAAGCCACTGAGGCAGGAATTTCTGAAATTTGTAATCACATGAAATGTCAGTGGGTTTCCAAATGTTAAGAGGTACAGTTATTTCTAAATATTATAGTCATAATATGACTTTTTAAAATTCAAATATGAGTATATATATAAATATATAAAAATATTCTAAGCACCCTGACTGTTGTATTTCAGGAAGAAAAAAAAAGAGAGACTCAGAATAAGACCCTGATGTTTACTAAGGTTTGAGTTGTAAGCAGAAAGGGTAGAATGCTCATCAGCCAGAGACTGAAGGCAGTCACACTCTAAACATATCAGAATTTCAGCTTCTCTTATAAATGAAGACAATCTTGTGGGAAGAGAGGCCTACCAAAACCCAGGTGGGATGGACAGAAGCTCAGGATACTGGGTGCAGAGGGAAGCATTCAAGTTATAGTTCTAGGTTAGCACTCTTCAAAAGGGCTGAAAGAGGTTCTAATAAAATATATTTGAAAGGGTTTTTTGTGTTTTCCTGGCAACACATGAAAGACTCACTCACTTGCTATGACTCTTCTTTACTGACATGCCATGCTGTCTTATTATGCAGAGACTAATATCTTACCATTATCCTCATCTCCAGGTCTCACAGGCCCCACCACGGGACACTCAGTTCCCCACAGAATACAATTTGTAAATTACTGATGTAGCCTCTGTTTTATTGAGTGAGTCTTGGCAGATCTGACTAGAGGGGTGTCCTGTCACAGATACAACCTGTTTTTCTTATTAGCTAGAGAATTGCCGGGTTCACTACAGTGTAGGTGAAGAGCTCATTGAGAACACCTTCCCTCAGCAAGTAAGAACCTGGGGAAAGTCAAAGACCTATGTCAGTAGAATCTGGAGTGTAAAGTGAGTCATCCCATTTATGTTTTGAAAATGCTTCTTTAAATGAGTTCTTTATGTATCCATTTGTGTCCTTACTTACAGAATTTAAGTAGCATCTGATTCTAAGTGTTTGAGATGGGCTGATATTTGTATTATATCATGATTTACCAAGTTTCCATTTCCCCTTGATTTGTGTGTGTTTGCTTTAGAGGGCGGTTGTCAGATTGGTGGAGGCACTAGGGATCAGGTCCCTCTGCCTTCAATACCACAGACAAAAATTCTCTTCACCAAGGAGGCTATTTTATTTTATCACAATAAATTTTCATGTGAACTTTCTACACTTGATGATTGCTCTTTGCAGGATTTTCAAGACCTTTATAAAAAAACATAAAATTTATCATTTAAACTGTTTTTAAGTGTACAGTTCTGTGTCATTAAGCACATTCACATTGGGGCACCTGGGCGACTTGGATAGTTAAACATCTGACTCTTGATTTCAAGGTCTTGATTTCAAGCCCTGCATTGGACTCCACACTGGACATGCAGCCTACTTAAAAGGGGGGGGGCTGGAAGGTTGGGGGAGCCAGGTGGTGGGTATTATGGAGGGTACATATTGCATGGAACACTGGGTGTGGTGCATAAACAATGAATTCCGGTACACTGAAAAGAAATTAAAAAAAAAAATGGGGCTGCCTGAGTGGCTCAGTCAGTTAAGCATCTGCCTTTGGGTCAGGTCATGATCTCAGGGTACTGAGATTGTGCCCCACATCAGGCTCTTCGGTGGGGAGCTGGCTTTTCCCTCTCCCTCTGCCACTCCCCCTGCTTGTGTACTCTCTCAGTCAAATAAAATAAAATCTTTAAAAAATTTTCTAAGAATACATTCACATTACTGTGCAGGCACCACCCCATCCATCTCTAGGATTGTTTCATTATCCCAAACTGAGACCCTGGGCTCATTAAACACTAACTCTCTCTTCTCCTCCCCTCATAGCTCCTGTAACGACTATTCAATACTCTGTCTCTATGAGTTGGACTATTTGAGGTATCTCATATAAAGTTGTACAATATTTGTCCTCATCCTAATTTCACTGAGTATAACATATTCAAGTTTCACCCATTTAATAGCATGTGCCAAAATTTCCATCTTTTTCTTTTTTATTAACATATAATGTATTATTTGCTTCAGGGAATAGGTCGGTGAATCATCAGTCTTACTCAATTCGCAGCACTCACCATGGCACATACCCTCCCCAATGTCTATAACCCAGCCACCCATCCCTCTCCTCCCACCCCCCAGCAACCCTCAGTTTATTTCCTGGGATTAAGAGTCTCTTATGGTTTGTCTCCCTCCCTGGTCCCATCTTGTTTTATTTTTCCCTCCCTGCCCCCCATGATTCCCTCGCCGCCTCTCAAATTCCTCATATCAGAGAGATCATATGATAATTGTCTTTCTCTGATTGTCTTATTTCACTTAGCATAATACACTCCAGTTCCATCCATGTTGTTGCAAATGGCAGGATTTTGGGTTTGGGGATGAATGCATAGTATTCTATTATGTATGTGTTTGTGTAAACATGCATGCATGATATTTTTTATCCATTCATCTGTTTATGGACATCTAGGTTCTTTCCATAGTTTGGCTATTGTGGACGTTGCTGCTATAAACATTCGGGTGCACGTGCCCCTTCGGATCGCTACGTTTGTATCCTTAGGGTAAATACCCAGTAGTGCAATTGCTGGGTCACAGGGTAGCTCTATTTTCAACTTTTTGAGGAACCTCCATGCTGTTTTCCAGAGTGGCTGCACCAGCTTGCATTCCCACCAACAGTGTAGGAGGGTTCCACTTTCTCCACATCCTCACCAACATCTATCATTTCCTGACTTGTTAATTTTAGCATTCTGACTGGTGCGAGGGGGTATCTCACTGTGGTTTTGATTTGTATTTCTCTCATGTTGAGAGATGCTGAACACTTTTTCATATGTCTGTTGGCAGCCTGGATGTCTTCTTTGCAGAAATGTTTGTTTGTATCTTCTGCCCATTTCTTGATTGGATTATTTGTTTTGAGGTGTTGAGTTTGATAAGTTCTTTGTAGATTTTGGATATTAGCCCTTTATCTGATATGTCATTTGCAAATATCTTCTCCCATTCTGTCAGATGTCTTTTAGTTGTATTGACTGTTTCCTTTGTTGTGCAAAAGCTTTTGATCTTGATGAAGTCCCAATAGTTCATTTTTGTCCTTGTTTCCCTTATCTTTGGTGATGTTTCTAGGAAGAAGTTGCTGCCTGTGTTCATCTCAAGGATTTTGATGGATTCCTGTCTCACACTGAGGTCTTTCATCCATTTTGAGTCTATTTTTGTGTGTGGCATGAGGAAATTGTCCAGTTTCATTCTTCTGCATGTGGCTGTCCAATTTTCCCAACATCATTTGTTGAAGAGACTGTCTTTTTTCCATTGGACATTCGTTCCTGCTTTGTAGAAAATTAGTGTAGAAAATTAGAGTTGAGGGTCCATTTCTGGACTCTCTATTCTGTGTCTGTTTTTGTGCCAGTACCATACTGTCTGTTTTTGTGCCAGTACCATACTGTCTTGATGATGACAGCTTTGCAATAGAGCTTGAAGTCCGGAATTGTGATGCCACCAACTTTGGCTTTCTTTTTCAATATTCCTTTGGCTA
>PISX010026631.1:0-24193 GCA_004024625.1 Mellivora capensis | reverse complement strand
TTATCATATGGTTTCATTTATTTGTGGAGCATAACAAATAACACGGAGGACATGGGGAGATGGAGAGGAGAAGGGAGTTGAGGAAAATCAGGGGGGACATGAACCATGAGAGACTATGGACTCTGAAAACCAACCTGAGGATTTTGAAGGGGCGGGGGGTGGGAGGTTGGGGGAGCCAGGTGGTGGGTATTATGGAGGGCACGCAATGCTTGGAGCACTGGGTGTGGTGTAAAACTATGAATTCTGTTACGCTGAAAAGAAATGAAATAAAAAAATAAATTTAAAAAAATCACAGAATTTGAACTTGTTATTCAGTAGAAACTAGAAACTATTCATGAGAAATATTGAAAATTCAAAGAAATGTACACATAGATTTAGCTTATGGTCAAATGTTTAATTTGATGAAGATAATAATTCTCTCAGAACTGACGAATACATTTATTGAAATAATTTCTAGTAAAATGTCCTAACAATAATGGGGAGTTAAAACAAAACACTAAGGAAACATGTGAAACATGTGACCAGATTTTAGCCCTGGGAGAATTCTACTGTGTCCACAGGGCCTGCCTCTCTGTGAAGAGGACCAGGAACAGGGAGTTTGTTTGAGTTCAGTGTAAACAAGCAAGGGTGGGGCATGGGCACGTAGTATCAGTCAGGGACACAGACCAGGTGAGGAACCTGCTATCCCGAGGGCTGATTCACAGAGTGTGGGTGCAGTAGGTCTGGGATTGGGAACCCCTGGGCACTGAGCCTACAGTGTGCATCTGGGCTGATAGTTTCTGTTCATCACCTCAAACCAGTGAAGAATCCTGTGACTTGTAAACTGTTAAAGGAGATTTGAGGACATAAGGGCACTTTGCTGAAGAGGGCACCATGTGATTCAGAAATGCTGACTCTACTTCCAAGGGTTACAAATATAATCTGCATCCATAACTCCTGGGAAGACAGTCTGAAGGAACTGATCGTAGGATAGATCACCTTCAACACCTGTCTTGGCCTGTCCTGGAGGACACGTGAGTATATCCCTGCAGCATATGAGATGTCGTTTGCCTGTTCCTGTGGGTGTGTATGTAGTGGGAAGTCATGCCTCCTGCGGAAATTCTGTGTTCCTTGAAATAGGCTTCCTTGAGACTCCGACTTCTTAGGGTCTTTGTTGGACTCAGGGATCAGATTTCCTCTATCTCCCAACACTTATCATAAATTATTTCAGATCACAGGATGCAGGAATGAACCATAAAGACAGAACTTATGATTTAGACATAGAGTAGAGAAAGAGAGTTCTGCCTCAGTTGTGGGACCTAAGGAAAAAGAGTGTGGATTGTGTAGACCACATTCTGGATTCCCTTCCTCCTCACTGTCCCTAACACAAAACAGGAAAGGATTCTAATGTTCATGCCCAAGAAGGCATCCCTCCCCACTGGTCTGCCCCACTCCCCCACTATATGGACCATGCCCTAGGCTCACAGCACCTCACCCTGCTGACCCAGCCTACCTCAGGGCCTGGGATCCAAGGACAGAAGACCAATATCTACTACCATGGAAGAAGAAACCACATTGGCTCAAAGGGTATAATTTTGTCATCAACATCAAGATATTTCATCAAAACTCTAGACCATTGAAACAAACAGTTACTCTTAGGATGTCCGTTCCTTCTTGTCTCCATGTCTCTCTATAGATGATTCTCTTGACTTCAACTGAAGGATAAGGCTTAACACTACAGATCAGCATAAAGAAAAGGTCCCAGTGCCCCTCCTGTATCCCAGGCCTGGGGAAAATGAGATTCAAGCTCCTTGAAACTCCATAGACAACCTCACCTATCTACACTGAGAATTTTAGTTCCCTTTTCTAAACAGTATTTCTCATCTAATAAATTAAGGAGATAAGATACGATGTTGTATCTTGGTTGAAGGTATAGCCAGAGCTTTCTTTTCAGTTTATAATCACATTTTCTGCTTCTACCCTGGATGACTCTCTCCTCTCTGTAATTCCCTCACCTCTCACCCGTTTCCCTGTCAGTCCTGGGCGTTGTGCTCTGACTCTTCAAGTGATTGAGTGGCTTGTGCCAAAGTGAAGAGGGACCCTGAATATCCCCTCTCCTTATATTTTATATAAATGGGTCCCTGTTTCCAGACCCTGCACATGCTCCGACTGTGATGTTGGTGTCAGATCTCGGAATAAACATTATCTATAGCAGGAAAAGCACCGAATATGAACAGTGTGACATGGCGACAAAAGCCCCTAGTCAGGAACCTTAGAAACATGACCTGGACCCAGGAGTCTTTGTCTCAGCCATTCCAGATGGAACCTCTGACATCAAGTCTGTTAAGGAATGGTTAATGAAGTTTCCTTATACCTTTCCCTAAGACAAAGCTGAATACTGAGAGCAGACAGGACATTCTGGATACATGTGCCCCTCCCCCCAAAATCTGTGAGAAATCAAGATGCATCCTCCCTCCTCTCCCTATAGGTCCTTCACTCTCTGACTCTTACTGCACCTAACTGCATATCATCTACAAACTGCCCTCATACTCTCAAGGTATGTACCCAAATACAGTCCTTACCAACAATATACAGTGATACTGCCTCACATTGACAGGAATCCCTTAGTGCCAGTGTTCTTCATTCCAGAGAGGAGGATAAGAGTCAGCTATACTCAAAAAGCCACATATTTGGTTCTCAAAAAATACATTAAGAACAAATGCAAAATGTTTTATTTAATTCATGTATTAGTGAGGATACCAATAAAATAGTGAAATTTAATTAAAGAGCAGACCAAAAACTAAGGTATATACAATTCATCAGGAAGATGGGCTCTGAAGTAATATTTGTGTGTAGTGGGGATAAACTGATGAATTTTTAACAAGTGTTGAATCATATAAGAGGAAAATACCACTGTTCTGCATAGAAGAGGCAGGTCAGTGCTCTAGACTAGATCCTGACCTAAAAGGAATCATTGTAGAAATTATACCTCACTTCTGACCCATGAACAGTCAAAGGAGCAAATGACAGACTCATCCTGAAGAACATCCAGTCTTCCTTGAAGTGATGGGAGGAGACATAAGGCAATACCTGGCCTGGCTATAATGCAGGAGATAGTGGGCAGACCAGTGAGGAATCAGGAGGTGTTTCTGATGGGCTTTCGTCCCCATCTCACACTATAGTGTGTTTGAGTCTGCACACAACGGGGCTCTCAGGGCACTTTTCTAAGGAGTAAGTGTTGATTAGCAGAAGGACCTACCACCTGGCATTTCCCAGGCCCTCTTTTCAGGACCCACAGCTGTGACTTCCCCAACACCTTCCCCAACACAGCAGTCTCGCCGGCCCACCACTCTGACTCAGGCAGAGGAAACTGACCCAGGGCCAGTGAGGGGCCAGCTAGCTGGGGGACTCGTTTGCATGGATAGGTCCTCCCTCTGTCAGATGATGAAGAGGCAGAGATTAGGGGATGTTCTGCTCCGTTGTGGGGCCAAAGGAGGCGGGATCAGTGATGACCTCCACCATGGTCTGTTCCTTTCTCCTCCTCATGCTTCTCGCTCTGAACAGGTGACTAGATGTGGTGTCAGGGGAAATGTCCCTGGGAAGAAAAGTGGGGTCCTGCTTCTTCCTGTTGTCTCTAGACCCCAGCACCACCCTCTCTGTGTATCTCCTGCTCGCAGGGTCTGGGCTCAATCTGTGCTGACTCAGCCACCCTCCATGTCTGAGGCCAAGAGACAGAGGGTCACCATCTCCTGCTCTGGAAGCAGCGCTAACATCAGGGGTTATGGTGTTAACTGGTGTCAACAGCTCCCTGGCATGGCCCTCAAACTAATAATCTATCGGGATAATAGTATTGCCTCTGAGACTCCCAATCAATTCTCTGGCTCCAGGCCTGGCAGCTCAGGCTCACTGACAATCACTGGGCTCCAGGCTGAGGGTGAGGCTGATTATCACTGCTCAACATGGGTTGACAGTCTCAGTTCTCACACAGTGTTTCATGCCTGTGGGGAAATGAGACAATACCCTGCTGTCCAAACAGTGATGAGGTTGTAATGTCCATATTCTACCAAGACAGCTGCTTTACTTTTTGTTTGACCTAAAACTGAGTTCTGAAGCCTCATTGTAGTGAAATTTTCTTCAGTATGTGTCCTTATCATCTCAATTCTGTTCTTGAAGCTTATCTTTGTAGTCACATATTTTCCATTTTATGTGAACTAGCAGAAATTCCTGGAATGCACCACATTACCAAACCCGTAGTTCATGTCCAGATGTGGGTCTGAGAGCTCAGGAAGGAGTGTCAGCTGTAGACATACTCCCTCCTCTGCCTTAAACCTGAGACCTAAGGGGCACTCTGTGGAGAGAACCCTCCCCTGGAAGAGAGATATGGACAGCCTTAACCTGTGTGTAACACACTATGCACACAAGCAAATACCTGTTCATTAATGTGTTAGGAAGAAGGAAAATAATATTCAAAAAGGAAACACATCATAGAGGAGGCAGATCAAGAATTTTCATTGTGCAAATATATTTGTTTGAACCCATGTCTACTAATAATGAAAAAAAAAAAAGGTACAAAGGACCTATGGTGTGATTTAATAAAAATTGTCTTAAACAGAGCAAGCCTTAGAAAGAAAATAACATTCTGAAAGTTAAAACCCTTGTAAATGCACAATTAAAATATAACATAAGTTTCCTTTCAGTTAAATTAATGAATTAATTTTTAAACAATGAACCTAGATTTTCACTAATCAATTTAAACATATTTTTTGAGATTTATTTATTTATTTATTTATTTGACAGACAGAAATCACAAGTAGGCAGAGCATCAGGCAGGGAGAGAATGGAGAAAGCAGGCTTCCCACTAAGCAGAGAGCCCGATGTGGGGCTCGATCCCAGGACCCTGGGATCATGATCTGAGCCAAAGGCAGAGGCTTTAACCCACTGAGCCACCCAGGTGCCCGAATTTAAACATATAGGTGCATTTAATATCTCAAAGTAACACAACCACATTGTACCACAATCATAAGCAGAGAGGAACACACTGACTGTCAAGCTGTTTCTTCTTTTACACCCTGATCAACTCCCCAAATCAAAATCTGTTAAGTCCCTGGTGAACAACATTCTAGAAAAATTCTAGTTTTAAATACATCTGTTTGGGACGCCTGGGTGGCTCAGTTGGTTAAGCGGCTGCCTTCGGCTCGGGTCATGATCCCGGCGTCCTGGGATCGAGTCCCATATCGGGCTCCTTGCTCGGCAGGGAGCCTGCTTCTCCCTCTGTGTATGCCTGTGCTCTCTCTCTCTCTTTCTCTCTCTGACAAATAAATAAATAAAATCTTTAAAAAAAATACATCTGTTTAACTGCACCTGGGGGCTTAGTCAGCTGAGTGTCCAACTCTTGATCCCAGCTGAGGTCTTGATCTCAGGGTGTTGCATTCAAGCCCCGCATTCAGCTCCATGCTGGGCATAGATTCTAGTAAGAAATAGCAAAACAGCCCCCCAAAAAGCAACAAGAAAGAAACAAGAACACCTATCTGCTTATGATAATTTGCTAAATAATACAAATGTTCTTTGGGGTGAGGTAATTTTGTTTTTGTTTTCTTTTTGGTTGAAGTCTACCTTCTGAGGC
Organism: Mellivora capensis; assembly: GCA_004024625.1. Taxonomy (NCBI): domain Eukaryota; kingdom Metazoa; phylum Chordata; class Mammalia; order Carnivora; family Mustelidae; genus Mellivora; species Mellivora capensis. Next base: position 18,591 of record PISX010026631.1, on the reverse strand, counting down.
AAGATCATGATACATACTGGACATATTTTCACACGCAAAATTATACATTGTTCTTATTTTTAATAAGCACTAATTTGTGGCTATAGTCTATATTTTCATCAAACCCTCTCTTTGGAAAGTTAGTGCGTTCATTTTTTTAAGATTTCATAGTAATTTATTGGAGGGGGGAGAAGGAGAGAACATCCCAGGACCCTGAAATCATGACATGAGCCAAAATCAAGAGTTAGGTGTCTACCTAGGTTGCCACCCTGGCACCCCTGCAAAGTTGATTCTATTAGCCACTACATATTACACTCTTCTTGTAATAGATACTCCTCAAGGGATTAAGAATTTTAAGTTAAATGCTTCAAAGAATGCCGTTTGTTGTAGTTCCCTGCAGACCTGTGTCTTGTGCTTGCAGAAGAATTTCCTAACAGTGAGTCACTGTATTAAAAAGTATGTGATGACTGTGATCCTCACATGTTTGGGTCACAATGACAGACAGTGAAGCTTTAACCACCATCACTCACTGGAGATGTACACCGGGGCTCTTCCCATGACCTCCCATCCCTACAGAGAGACTCCCTCTCCCCTCCTTGCTGCAGAGGCATACAAGGACTGGGAGAGATGCTCACCAGGGTTCACATGAGAGGAAAGAATGTGCCATCCTTTATATAAGTGGTCATGTGCCCATGAGGACCTGCCACTGCTTTGGACATGATCCCTATCAACATACTGTATACCTTATATATGCACACTATTTGTTAATTATATTTCAATACACCTGGAAAATAACAAATATTGGAAATCCAATATTAAAAGTCATATTTTTCTCTCAAATTTATCAAATTCTCCAAATTTCTTCATCATCATTTCTATACATAAGCTTTTTTAAAAAAATAGGATGTAGATAAGTCCCTGTACTTAGTGACTTCTCTCTCTATGAATTAATGGGAAAACTCTCTGCCATTGTGTGTGTGTGAAAGGTCTCTCTTCACTTAGAAATTTAGAAAGTGATAGTACAATATTTCCAAGTGCTTTTCTGTTGTGGTGAATGTGTAGATTTAAAAAAAAATGTATATATACAATTTTGTAAATACTAATTTGTAAATTTTGTAAATAACTTGCCACGGGAAAGGAAGTGACCACACAGAGACCTCAACAAAGAAGTGAAAATTATGGACCAAAATGAGAAAGTTGGCAAGTTTATAAAACAAAAAAAACTTGGTATCAGGGGTGCCTGGGTTGCTCAGTCATTAAGTGTCTGCCTTCAGCTCAGGTCATGATCCTGGAGTCCTGGGATTGAGTCCCACATCAGGCTCCCTGCTAGGTGGGAGACCTGTTTCTTCCTCTCCCACTCCCCCTGCTTGTGTTCCTGCTCTCACTGTACATCTCTCTCTGTGTCAAATAAATAAATAGAATCTTAAAAAAAAAACAACAAACATGGTACCACTCATGGTTTGAAATGCTACAGTATCCATGGACATCACAACTGATTGTGCCCACATCTCACATTTGTGTCTGGTGTGTGTGTGTGTGTGTGTGTGTGTGTGTGTGTGTGATAGAGAGAAAGAGATTGAGAGGATGAGAGATAGAGAGAACAAGAAAATAGTATGCTTTGGAGTACGGGGTGTGGTGCAAAAACTATGAATTCTGTTACTCTGAAAAGAAATAAAAAAATAGTATGCTTTTCTGAAGTTTTTTTGGAGAAGTTGTCTGTTCACAGTCCAGGGTGGCTGTGCAGATTACCACACCTCCCATATGACACCTTCTCAGAACAGACCACCATCAAAGGATCTTTCAATCTCATAGATGACCCATGTAATTTTCTGACAGTCCCTATGGGTACAGAAGAAAGTGTGAAACTCCCTTATTTATGCCACTCAGCCCTGCTCAGCCTCCCAGTGCCCATTTTCATGGTCTCTTGGAGTGCCATCCCCTTCACTCCTCAGTCTCTCATTCCACTGGGTCCCAGCACCATCCTGACCCTTTGCCTTCTTCATGGAGACTCCTCCCTCTCAGGTTAGACTTTCACCACAGGTCCTACTTGGACAGCTGTGCGACAGGGCGTCATAGGGAGCTGACCTCTGTCTTTCTGTTGGTGCAGAGCAGCCTCTCCTCAATCCCTTCCTCTATGGTTCTTGTTGTTAGACCCTTGTTTCCCCACCAGGGTTGGACCGGAAAGGAACACAGGGATAGGCCAGGGGTCTGAACATGCTTCAGTGGAAAGTGAGGACAGAGGAGGGAGTCACTTCCTAGCCTTCCTAAATAATGGGAAGTGACTTTATCAGGCCACTATACTTCTGCAGTGCTGACGGCTGGACACATACTCCTCAGGGTCTAGGTCTCTGGGCACCACCCCACAGGAAGCCACTCTAGGAAAAAGATAGATACATGGTGGTGAGGAAGCAGAAGTCTAGTGAGAGGTGAGGCATCCATCCCATTTGTGAGAAGGGGGCAGTGGAAGTAACAATTATCAGAAAGGATCTGTGCCTTCCCTAGCAAGATGCAGACATTCTTTCACATGTAGTGCACCAGGGCCAGCAGGGGGTGCTGTGTTCATGTGTCTGAGCCATGTAAGTGTCGCCTGAGGGGTGGACACAACACCTGACTGCTTGGCTGGTGCCATCATTTTAGATTTCTTTCTTTTTCCCCAAGGCCTTAAATGTTCCCGCCGCAGAATTTCACCAACCTCATACCTTCAGAATGCCAACTCCAAGGTGGAGGGAAAGTATCACTTTTGATTGCTTTGATTTGATTTGATTGATTTTGATTGATTGATTGGGGCAGTCAGGAGGGATGAGGAATAATCTGAATGAAGAGTCCAGCACCCAGCAGACTGAGGGAAGGGATAAGAGAGGTTTGGACATCCTTATTGCAGCTGGGGGTGGGGAGGGCAGAGAGAGACCTATTGGTCATTGCTACTATGCCTAAGACCACTTTTCATTCACCCTTCTCATTCATCATAAAGACCACTTGACTCTGGCATTAGCAGAGGGTCTGTAGGATGAAACCTGGACTTTTCTTTCTCCTTTTTCCTCATGTTCTCATGGGCTATGGGTAGTACCCTGACTCACTCTCACTCCAATTCCTGCCCTTCATTTCAGGGTTCTGGGCATAGTCTTTGGTGACACACCCATCATCAATACTGGGGACACTGGATGAGGAGATCTCCAAAACCCACTCTCTGAGTAGCAGGAACACAGTATCTGATCACATGAGTGAGTTCAAGCTCTTAGTGCTACTGTCCTCAAATACAAATTCTTGGATGTACAGGGATCCGAGATTGATCATCTGACTCAAAGTCAGATACATGGCTTTATGTACCATCATCTATGGCATCCCATCTGTGGGTGAAAATGATTGTCATTGTCTCACAGATGACAGAGATGCCAGTGCCCGTAGAGTGCTGTGTCCCCAGGAGGGTGTGAGACATAAAATAACTCTGGGACCCTTAAGCAGACCTTCACTGCCCTGCAATGGCCACCATCCTGTTACCAGGACCTGAGGATCTGAAACCCATCCATGCATCTATTAATATGAGAGTGCCACCTCCATGGATCCCATGCAGGCTTGAGAATGAGACATTTCTTTGATCCCTGGTCTTCCTGGCCATGTTCACACAGCCAGGAGCTCAGTGTCTCTCAAAGACAGGGGTGAGGGAAACAGAGGATAGTGAGTGGTCAATAATTGTGAAGTTTCTTGGCCATGCACTGGAATTGAACAATGAGGTCAGTGATCACAGATGCTGAAAACAAGTGTTCTCTATTCAGCAACAAAAGTTCATGTTTTGTGAGGGTCTCAACCTCTCCATAATCAATGATGTGTCCAACCTGCCCTTGTGGTTCTTATTATAACTACAAGTTATTCTTCAGCTGGAGCTCTCAGAACATTTTGAAAAATAAATATTTATTACTTACAGGACCTAGGAAGGGCAGAACACACCTGGGCCACAGACTAAGGTCATGGGTAGAGAATGAGTGAGCTTGTGCCTTCACAGCCAAGAGTGAGGACATGATTTCAGCCAATAGAGGAAGGACTTGAGGGTGGGAGACAGAGACAAAGACACACAGAGAGAAAAATCTCAGGTCCCACACAGAGTCCAAGGGTGCCGGGGCACTGAGACCCTTGTCCTTTTGCCCTCTGCACTAAAGATGGGTATAGGGCCCCATATCACCCATTAGTAACAAAGCACTGGAGAAGTAAAGACATCTGGAGACAGTCCTCAGTGAGGAGCCACAGCTGGGAATTCTGAGATAAGTGAAACCATGAGGCAGCTACCTAAGTAAGGCCCAGTTGTAGCCCAATGTCTATGAAGAGTAGGCAGGGACGTGACCCACGGTGATAAAGGCAGGGTTAACTGTGCTCTGGGCTCCTGACCCTTCATCTCTGTCAGGGGACCAGGGCTGAGCAGCAGGGGCACTGTGAGTCTGTCCCTAGGTTCCATGGGGCTATGGTGGCTAGAAAAGCAGCCTATGGCCTAGTCAGGGCCAAGTTCCCAGCTGCCTTCATCCTCAGGCCCTGAGAGTTAATGTGGGTCCCTCCTACCCACTCCCCATGACAGAAACCAAGAAGAGGACATAGGTATGTGGAATAATGACCAGAAAGCAATCTCCATCCTCAAATGGCTGATGTGGATAAAAGAGAGCCTACAGCTCTGCCTCCCTGTCGTTAGAGTCCTGAGATGTGCAGATGGAGTGATAGCTTTGGGTTTTTCTCCACACTCACTTCTTCATGACATCCACTCTCCCAGGTACTTCAGCCTTACCTTGACCACTGTAACATCATGTACTTTCATGACCTTTCCTGAGAAGTCAGTCTCAGATATGAAGGTTTGCAAATTTCTCCACCAAAACCTTGTTCAAATTCTTGAGGATTCCCTGTAACATTTTCTCAGGAAGAAAATAAGGGTGGTTCACTCCTGCAACCTACACCAAGCTCTCCACTAGACATCCTGAGCAGAAATAAAGATGTCAGTAACATACATGCTAAAGGGATGATGAAGAGACTGAACATGAAAGCCAACCTGCACAGACAGAATCTCTTTCTGGGATCCTATTACCCATTTTCTACAGGGGGATGGTGTCCAGCGTTCTGTCACAGACTCCTGTCTCTTTTATACTCCCACACACACACGCACTGGGGACTCCTCAACCATATTTGGATACAAGCCTGCTGGCCATGGTCCCTGATGGCTGCCACACAAGGTTAAGTTTCAACATTTCTGGGCTTGGAATTCAGAATTTCCAACTGCTTATCAGATGTTCCACTATTTTGTGGATAGTCCAATAGCCCTATTTCCTACTTCATTAAACATACATAGCTCTTGGCTATTTTTCTAAACTGAAATATCAAATTCTTAATTCACTCATTATGCTTTCTTTCCCAGAATTCCTTCTGGCCCACACTCCTTGAGATTCTAACTCTGAGACCGGCTCCAATGCAATTCCTCCTCTTGTTTTCCCTTCTAAGTCTCCTTTCCATATGACATCTTCCCTAAGGCCTGCTCTGCTCTCCTTACCCTCCTGCATGACGGTGTCCCATGTCACCCGTGGCTCTGCCAGTGTGTGAGATTATCATGTCCCCCCGTGGACTGAGCATTGCCACTTCTGTTGTCATATCCCTTCTTTTCCTCCAAGTGGAAAACAACCTTGCTCCTGCCTTCTTCAGGTGCCAAAATGTCCCAGTAGTAAGAGTGTCACATGTTTATGTGTCTTATAGAGATTCCAGTGTCCACAGGATTGTCTATTTCTTGACAGTTTTCTCCTCTGCTACAAGAGTATAAACTCACAATTAAAAGACACATTAACACGTGTTCAACTGTACATGAGCACAGGCTTCCTCCAAACATCTCTGTCACTGTTTGGAATGGTGACACATTTTTGAGCATTAAGGTCAGGATGGTGAGAATAACACAAATTTTAATTTAACCAACAGAGTGTTCTGTGCATATCCCAGCATTCTGAAGTAGGACACTCACTGCTGGGGGGGAGCCCTTGGCCTCAGGTCAAGTCAGAGGCTGAGCTGCCCTAGGAGATACATGATGAATTCCAGCACTCTAGTGACCTCAGGGCCTGGCAGAGGCTCCTGTCAGGATCTTGCATTTGTTCCCGCAGCTATTCCCTCCAACTATCCCTGGTTCCTGCTTAGAGCCATCTCTGCTCTCAGCTTCCTCTCTCCTCAGGTCCCCTCTCCTGTTCTGAATCAGTGATCAGATGGAATCTGAGAGAGTCTGCATGTGCAGAGGGGACAGTTGGCATATAAAAATTTGCATAAACAGTTCATCTATTTCTTTGGGGGCAATAGGAAGGATGAGAGAAGCCTGAGTCAATCCATCACCACACTGAGGGACAGAAATTGTCATCATAGCCCAGACAAATGTCTTCCTAGGGCTCATTTCTGTATGTTCATGTAGGGACAGACCTTGGGGACAGGCAAAATTTCCTGTTTTATCAGCCTCTCTGACTCACATCCCCCTGACTTTACTCTGCCCTCTGCCCCACCCCCCATGTATGCCTCTGCTTTCAAGTTCCCTCTTCAAGCCTATGCTGAGTTAGCTGTCTTCCTTCACTGCGTACCTTGGAAAGTCTTCCAGACTTTTTCTATGAAGGTAACATTACCTTGATGCCCAAGCCAGGCAAAGAACCCATAAAATAGGAGAATTTCAGACCAGTAGCCCTAATGAATACAACCAGATTCTCAACAAGATTCTAGGTAATAAGATCCAGCAACATATATAAAAAAATACACACACACACACACACACACACACACACACACACACACACATATATATCCACCATGACCACATGGAAGTTGTCCCTGGGATGAAGTGTGGTTCAACATTTGCAAATCAACTAATGTGATAGAAAAAATCAATAAGAGAAGAGAGAAGAACCACATGGTCCTCTCAACTGGTGTACAAAAAATTTGACAAGATACAGCATCCTTTACTAATTAAACCTCTTCAGAGTACAGAGATAGAGGGAACATTACTCAGCTTCATAGAATCCATCTCTGAAAAAAACTCACAACAAATATCATTCTCAATGATAATGATATTGATAAATATTAATGAGAATGATACCATTCTCAATAGGGAAAAGCTAAGAGCCTTACCACTAAGTTCAGGAACACAACAAGGATGCCTACATCCCCACTATTGTTCAGCATAGTACTAGTCCTAGCAACAGAAATCAGAAAATAAAGAGAAATAAAAAGGTACTCAAATTGATAAAGAATTAAAAATCTCTCTCTTCACAGATTACATGATACTCTATGTGGAAAACCTAAAGGACTCCCAAACTACTAGAACTCATACAACAATTCAGTAATGAGGCAAGATACAAAATCAATGAGAAGAAATCAGTTGCTTTCTTATACACTAACAATGAAAATATAGAAAGGGAAATTAGACAATTGATTCCATTTACTATAGTACCAAGAACCATAAGATACTTGTGAATAAACCTAAATAAAGAGGTAAAGGATCTCTACTCAAGGAACTACAGAAAACTCATGGAAGAAATTGAAGAAGACACAAAAAGATGTGAAAGCATTCCATGCTCATGGATGGGAAGAATAAATGTTGTTAAAATGTGTATACTGCCTAGAGGAATCTATACTTTCAATACCATTCTATCAAAATTCCACCGGCATTTTTCAGAGTGCTGGAACAAACAATCCCAAAATGTGTATGGAACCAGAAGAGACTCTGAATTACTAAGGAAATGTTTAAAAAGAAAGACAAACCTGGGGGCATCACATTTTCTGATTTCAAGCTTTCCTACAAAGCTGTGATCACCAGGACAGCATGGAATTGGCACAACAAAAAACACACAGATCATTGGAGCAGAATAGAGAGCCAAGATATGGACCCTCAAATCTATGGCCAAATAATCTTCAACAAACCAGGAAAAAAAAAAGTCCAGTGGAAAAAATATAGCCTGTTCAATAAATGGTGCTGGAGAAATTGGACAACTATGTACAGAAAAATAAAACTAGATTATTCTCTTACACCATACACAAAGATACACTCAAAAGAGGTGAAAGACCTCAATGTGAGAGAGGAATCCATCGAAATCCTAGACAAGAACATAGACAGTAAGCTTTTCAACTTCAGCCACAGCAAATTCTTTCAAGACATGTCTCCAAAGACAAAGGAAACAAAATCAAAATGAACTTTTGGGACTTCACCAAGATAAAAAGCTTCTGCACAGCAAAAACAAACAAACAAACAAACAAACAACAAATAGTCAACCAAACAAAGAGACCACCTGCAGACTAGGAGAAGAAATTCGCAAATTAAACTACAGACTAAGGTTGATATTGTAGATCTCTAAAGAACTTCTCAAACTCAACACCCAAAAACTAGATAATGAAGTCATAAAATGGTCAGAAGGTATGAACAGACACCTTAAAGAAAACATACAAATAGCTAACAGGCACATGAAAAAAAATGTTCATCATCATTAACCATCAGGGGAATTCAAATAAAAAAACACATTGAAATAGCATCTTACACCAGTTAGAATGGCAAGAATTAAAAAGGCAAAACAACAAAGGTTGGAGAGGGGGTGGATAAAGGGGAACCCTCTTACAATGTTGATGGGAATGCAAGATGGTGCAGGTACTTTGGAAAACAGTGTCGAGATTCCTAAAAACAAACAAACAAACAAAAAGCAAACAAATAAATAAATGAATAAAATAGAGCTACCTTATGACATGGCAATTGCACTACTGGGTATTTACCCCAAAGACACAGATGTAGTGAAAATAAGGAGCATATGAACCTCAATGTTCACAGCAGCAATATCCACAATAGCCAGACTGTGGAAAGAGCCTAGATGCCCTTCAACAGATGAATGAATAAAGACAATTTGGTCTATATATACAATGGGATATTACTCAGCCACCAGAAAGGCTGAATACCTACCATTTGCATCAACATGGATAAGACTATGCTGAGTGAAATAAGTCAAGCAGATAAAGTCAATTATCATGTAGTTTCACTTGTGGAACATAAGGAATACATTGGAGGACATTAGGAAAAGAAAACAAAAAGTGAATGGAAGATAATCAGAAGGGGAGATGAATCATGAGAGACTGTGGACTTCCAGAAACAAACTGAGGATAGTAGAGAGGATGGGTGTTGGGGGATGGGTGATCCTGGTGGTGGGTATTAAGGAGCACATATTGCATGGAGTACTGGGTGTTATAAGTAAACAATAAATCTTGGAACACTACATCAAAAACAAATGATGTATTGTATGGGGACTAACATAACACAATAAAAAGTTAAGAAAAAAATTAGACATTCTAACTGGTGTTAGTGGTATATTGTAGAATTTTTTTACAGTTGTTAATATTTCAACATATCACAGATTTTGTAAATTATTACCTGGGATATGTTCATTCTATACTCGTGCCCAGAAGAAATTTTACAGAACACTAAACAAGCAAAAAACTTATCCACTGTCCCTTGGTATGTGACATCAGATGTGACACACATGAGTCCTTTATTTTTTTCCTAAAATCTACTGTTGAATTCTCTGGACACTTCAGGTGTTATTGTGTACATTAAAAATAAACCCGCCAGTAGAAAATTATCATATGGTTTCACTCACATGTAGAACATAATAAACAGTGCAGAGGATTATAGAGGAAGGGAGGGAAAATGGAATGGGAAGAAATCAGAAAAGGAGACCAACCATGAGAGATTCTTAAGTATAAGAAATAAACAGGGTTTCTGAAGGGAAGTTGAGTGGGGGTATGAGGTAACTGGTGTTGGGCATTAAGGAGGGCATGTGAGGTGGTGCAACTAATGAATCACTGAAATCTACATCTGAAACTAATGATGTACCATAAGTTGGCTAATTGAATTTCAATTAATTAATTAATTAATATTAATGAAAAAAAACCCCACTGGTTATTTTTACCTGTGACAATTGGTTTATTGAGGAATTGTAAGAAACACAATCCAGGACAGGAACACTATGGGGATACCATAAGCAATTCCAAGAACAGAGGAGAGGAAATCTTATTTATGAAGCAAAGGCTGAGGGTGAGAGGGTTGTTATGACCCAAAGGTCCATGGGAGTAAACTAGGGATTCCAAGTATAGTCACTTTTCATAGCTGAGTTTTGACAGTCTTTCACTGGCTGGGCTGTTCCTGGGAGAAGGAGTAAATAGTTATTTCTCTTGAGGAAGTGGCAAGTTAGTGGCTACAGTAGTATAGACTTGCAAGATCTATATTCTGTTGGGTCTGCAGTTGAGGAGTGGTAGACATGAAAGCTTCCCCTACTGCTCTCTGAACTCCATTCAAGAAGTTTTTGGGGTTTTGTTTGTCTGTTTGTTTTGTTTTGTTTTCTTTTAATAATGGTCATGTTCTATATGTGCATTCATATAGAACAGGGTGTTTTCTGAGAGTGAGACCCTACAGTATCATTGGCAGGGTTAAAGGATTACAGCATCTATAAATCAGACATGTTGAGCTGTAGGCACTATCTGGACTCTCAGGATTTGGGGCGTGGTGAAATGTATGAATGAGATTATCCTGTGCTCCTTAGACCCCTTATTAGTGAGAACTATTCAAAGGAGACTATGTCTGGGGTCTAGGTAAGGTGCTTCCTGATGGGGACTCAGCAGCTGTGTCCTCTCTGTGTCCTGAACAGGGGCCTCTGTATAGTCTCAGCAGAGGCTTCCCCCACCCCGGGATGTCTTGAGGGATGAAGTCAACTGCTATCATTCTTAGCATGTGGTGTGAGCTGAGCTCCAGGACCAGGGTTCAGGGAGCAGCTGGGCAGTCACTGGGTGTACCCCATGTACAGAAGGTGGAGAAGAAAAATATGCCTTAATCAGCCCATACTAGTGTCGCAACCAGGGTTTGTGTCCAGACAAGGGCCTTAATTCCTGTCCTTCTCATGCTCCTGTCTCACTGCACAGGTAGGGACAGATTTCAGGGACACAGGACAGCCTACCAGCCTGTGTCAACCACTCTGTCTTAGAGACACCAGGAAATTTACCTTGCTCCTGTATCATATCGCCAATTAGTGTCTGTGCTTGTAGTTTCCCTGTCCCAGCCTGTGTCAACCCAGCCACCCTCCCTTTCTGCATCTGGGGTCATCAGCCAGATTCACCTTAACCATGAGCATTGGCTTTGGTGTTGGCAACTATGTTATAAGCTGGTTCCAACAGAAGCACAGGAGCCCTCCCCTGTATCTCCTGTACTAAACAGACTTATATAAGAACCAAATCTCCAGGGTTCCAAGTCTCTACTCTGTATCCAAAGATGCCTTGGCCCAAACAGGCTTCATGGCAGTGGGAGCTTTTACCATTACTCACAGTGTCTCAGATAACAAGGAAGCGAGACATAAATCCCTTGCAGACACATAATGACCATGAGCATTTTTTTCAGTGAGAAACTAACCTGAAGAAACATGAGGAAGGGGGACTTACCTGCATAAAGATTTGTCCTTAAATGAAGGAAGCACACTTGTGTTTCTTGAATGAATGAACACTCTTGAATCAGGCATCATAGGAACATACTGAAGGAACAGGTAAAAGAGACCAAGTGTAGATCACCATAGGATCTGGAAAATGAATAAAGATGCCCAGCAAACATTTATTCAAATCATTTTCACAATCTTATTCCATAAAGTGTGACCTTGTGTTACTACTGTTGTATCCACAGCTAATATTTTGACAATGATCCAGGTCACAGACATAGTCGGCTGGCTCTAAAAGAGTACACATGATGAGGATTGAAAGAATCCATGGAGACAGGATCATCTGCAGATTTAAAAATATAAAATAATTTTCTTTATATCCCTGTCTCCTTCATACTGAGGGAACTTTTGGGAAAGGAGAACTCTGGAAGCCAGAGATGAATCAGATAAAAGGGAGGAAATCAGTCTACTTCACAGAACTGGCCATGTTTCACTGTGGACCCATCACTGCTCTGGACCTGATCCTCATCTATGTGGTCCTACAAGAGTCAGCACCCCATTCCTGCCCCTTACACAGCCAAGGGAGCTGTGGATACACTCACTATGTGGAGGAAGAGTAGAGCAAAAATGTGCCTTGAGTTGGTGGAAGTGCCCATATGGAGGGACATGGCCTGGCCTTGAAGAAGGAGACAGTGAACAGTAAAATGTGGAGGCAGGAGTCCCTCTGATAGGTCCATTGTGTCACTATGTCACACAATGCTTTGTCTGGGACTGGATACCAGTGGGTGCCACTCACCTGTATCTGAGGAGCCAGGGTTGAACAGCACAGGGACTTATCATCTGGAATTTCCTGCTCCTTTTTTTTTCATGACTCGCAGCTGTGAAAACCTCACCCCCTGACCCCTCACAGCCCCTCCCCTACATATGCACCTGACATGCTCAAACAGAGGGAAATGACCCAGAGTCTATGAGAGGTCAGAAAGCTGTGAATTTAATTTGCATGTTTGCTCCCTCCCTCTCTCAGAGGATGAAAAGGGGAAGTAAGAGATTAGGGGAGGTTCTTCTCAGCCTTGGGGTCACAGAAGGCAGAATTGATCATGGTCTCCACAATGGCCTGGTACCCTCTCTTCTTTACCCTCCTCATTCACTGCACAGGTGACTGGATGCAGGGACAGGGGAAGGGGCCCTGGGGGGATACAAGGGCACTATTTCCTCCTCTTGTCTTCAGAACTGATCATCACTGACTTTGTGTCTCTCCCCATTCCAGGGTCCTGGGCTGTGCTGACTCAGCCACCCTCAGTTTCTGGAGCCCTGGGCCAGAAGGTAACCATCACCTGCTCTGGAAGCTCATATAACAGTGTGTTCGGTGTTAACTGGTACCAACAACTCCCAGGAAAAGCTCCTAAACTTCTCATATATGCTGGTAGCAATCGACCCTCAGGTATCCCTGACCGATTTTCTGGCTCCAATGCTGGTGACTCAGGCTCTCTGACCATCACTGGGCTCCAGGCTGAAGATGAGGCTGATTATTACTGCCATACCTATGAACTTAGCCTCGGTGCTCACACAGTGCTCCAGGCTTATAGGGAAGTGAGACAAAAACCTGCTGTCCCACAGCAATGGGGCTCCCTATGCAGCTCTCTCTCTCTCTCTCTCTCTCTCTCTCTCTCTCTCTCTATATATATATATATATATATATATATATATATAAACTGGGGTCTGAAACCCACCTCAAGGAATTCATCTACAAAGTCTTTTCACATTCTCTTAATTTTTTCCTTGGAGCCTGTTCCTAGGAGCGAGATATTGGTGATTTCTTAAGGTGAGCACAAATTCCTCAGTTCTGGGGGCAACCTCTCATGTCCATGAGGTCATGTCCATGACAACCCAGAGTAGAAACAGAGTTATAGAATACAGTTATGTCTGAGTCAGGACACATAAGGACTGTTCAATACGTGTCTTGGTACCAACACCTCCCATGAATGATGGAACAAAACTTCATCTATTTGATGGTTAGACCCTCTGAGGATCCTGATCAATCACTGACTCCATGTCTGGCAACTCTGGCTCCTAGGCCATCACAGGTATGAGGTCTAAAAAATGAGGCCATTCATCATTGCCTTTCTTGCAACAGTATGTCAGGGCTCATCCAAGTCCCTGATCAATGAGAACTGAGACAATAACCCCTTTCTCATCTGCTGGTAGGGGGAGGTCTACAGGCCAGACTGTGTCTTCTGCTTCTTCTATTCCTGTTTTTTTTGTTTTGTTGTTTGTTTATTTGGTTTTTTTTTGTTTTGTTTTTTAAGATTTTATTTATTTATTTGACAAAGAGAGAGAGAGAGAGAGAGAGATCGATCACAAGTAGGCGGGAGGTGGGGAGCAGGAAGCAGGCTTCCTGCCAAGCAGAGAACCCAGTGCAGGGCTGGATCCCAGGACCCTGAGATCATGACTTGAGCTGAAGGCAGAGGCTTAATTAACCCACTAAGCCACCCAGTAGCATCCCACTGCTATTCCTGCTTTTTCCAACATGGGTCCATGTTCCATGCAGGGGAACGACCTAGGAGTGAAGGGTTCTCTTTGACACTATCCTTAAAGATATGCATGGTGGCCCCTTCTTACACAAATTGTCTCAAAGACACAGAAAGTTTATCTAAACCACTATGTTGGGGCACAGAATCTCTTTGCACTGAAGTGAATGGACTAGGTGTAGCAGGCCCAGAGTGATGATGTCACTCTGGGACATCATCTGGGGTATCCAGGATCTCCATTCCTGGACTATTACCTATTTCTAGAAGTTTTCATATGTATATAGTCCTCTTAATAGTCTTCAGTAAGAATGCCTTACTGAATGACTTACATACAATCAACTTTTTGCTCACTGGGGTAATTTCTTCCATGCGGTTGCATGAGCTTCTGATTATAATATATTTGGGTAATATATTTGGGTATTTTGAAATAATTTCATGTCTATTCCCATCATTACTGAGATAGAACCAGTAATTTTCTTATTCACTTCCATTGTCTAATGCTTGCAGAAAGATGTTGAATATTTCCCTATTCCTGAATTTGTAGCAACGTCCTCCCTCTAGCCACCCCATTAGCTAATTTCCTCACAATGGGAATGTATTTTATGTGTGTGGAAGAGATTGTCTTACCACAGTAAGAGTGTCTGCTTGTTTCTATTTTATGTGGTTTTTATTAGGGCTTTGATTTCAGCTTAGTCAAAGGAAATTTCAAGCCTTAGTGATACCATTCTATTTTCATCTTTTGATTTATTAATAAATATTTTAAAATATTTTATTTATTTATTTGACAGACAGCGATCACAAGTAGGCAGAAAGGCAGGCAGAGAGAGTGGGGGAATCAGACTCCCCACTGAGCAGAGAGCCCGATGAGGGGCTTGATCCCAGGACCCTGAGATCATGACCTGAGCCAAAGGCAGAGGCTTTAACCCACTGAGCCACACAGGTGCCCCTATTAATAGATCTTATCTTAGATCATTTATCAATAAGGAATCACACTCTATATCTGCAATAACTCACTAGGGACATGGTGTATGAATATATTAAACTGTTGATTAATATATTGGGATATATATGTTGGAATCTTACTGTTGACATTTATTCAGAACATTTTAATCAATATATCATAATATTCTGCAATTTTTATTGTTCTCTATTTTATGTATCATGTATCACTGTTTTATTTCTTTCTATAAGAATTTAAATTTTCCATCATTTCAATTAATCAAACAAGTGAAATATATGGTCCTTGAAGCCTTATTACTGTATCTTGTGAAGGTAACTGCATCTTATGCCTTTTTGAGGAGTACTCCTTGATAATATTGTCTATTTTTTCTAAGGAAAAAGATATGTTACTTATTTTTAATTGAAATTCAGTTAGTCAAGGTATAGTATATCATTAGTTTTTGATACAATCTTCAATGATTCATTAGTTGCGTTAATTTTTAATGGAACCATTTTTCTTCTACTAAAGTATGCTTTCCATTTATTAGTAATAGAGCTTAGCAGTAGTAACACTAATACAGCTGTATTATTAATACAGCTTTTCAATTATGTCCACATGTCATATTTAATTTGCATATTTGTGTATTATCCATTTTCATTCAAAAGTTAGAAAGTGGTTTGTCCAATCCTGTAATTTAAAAACCTGATTTTGAACCATCAATTATATTTTTTTCTTTTTCTTTTATTTCATTTCTTTTCAGTGTAACAGAATCCATAGTTTTACAACACACCCAGTGCTCCATGCAATGCGTGCCCTCCCTAATACCCACCACCTGGCTCCCCCAACCTCCCACCCCCTGCCCATTCAAAACCCTCAGGTTGTTTTTCAGAGTCCATAGTCTCTCATGGTTCATCTTCCCCCCAATTTCCCTCAACTCCCTTCTCCTCTCCATCTCCCCATGTCCTCTGTGTTATTTGTTATGCTCCGCAAATAAGTGAAACCATATGATAATTGACTCTCTCTGCTTGACTTATTTCACTCAGCATAATCTCTTCCAGTCCCATCCATGTAGCTACAAAAGTTGGGTATTCATCCTTTCTGATACACTATGGAGTAGTGTATATATGTGGTCCATATACACTATGGAGTGTATACACTACTCCATAGTGTATATGGACCACATATATACACTACTCCATAGTGTATATGGACCACATCTTCCTTATCCATTCGTCCGTGGAAGGGCATCTTGGTCACATTTTTTTCATTTAAATTCAATTAGCCAAAGTGTAGGACTTCAATAGCTTTGATATAATGTTCAGTGATTCATTAGTTGAATATAACACCCAGTACTCATCATACCATATGCCCTTTTTAATTTGATCACCCAGTTTCTTCTTCCCCCAGCCACTGACCTTTCTGCAACCCTCAGTTTGTTTTCCAGAGTCAAGAGTCTCATACAGTTTGTATCCCTCTCTGATTTCTTCCCATTAAGTTTTCCCTCTCTTCTCCTATCATCTTCTGCACTATTCTTTATGGTCCACATATGAGTGAAGTCATATGATAACTGTGTTTTGTTGATTTATTTCTCTGACTTATTTCACTTAGCATAATGCCTTCCAGTTCCATCCATGATGATGTAAGTGGTAGGTATTCATCCGTTATGATGGCTGAGTAATATTCCATTGTATCTATGAAAGACATCTTTATCCATTCACCCTTTGAAGGATGTGTTGGCCCTTCCACAGTTTGGCTATTGTGGACATTCCTGCCATGAACATTGGGGTATATGTGTCCCCCTTTTAACTACATCTGTATAATTGAGGTAAATACCCAATAGTTCAATTGCTGGGTCATAGGATAGCTCTATATTGAATGTCCTGAGAAACCTCCATACTATTTTCCAGAGTGGCTGGAACGCTTGCATTCCCACCAACAGTGTAAGAGGGTCCCCCTCGCTCCACATCCTTGTCAATATTTGTTGTTGCCTGTATTGTTAATTTTAGCCATTTGTACTGGTGTAAGATAGAATCTCAATGTGATTTTGATTTGTATTTCCCTTATGGCAACTGATATGGAGCATTTTTTCATGTGTCTGTCGGCCAATTGTATGTCTTCACTGGAGAAATGTCTGTTCATGTCTTCTTCCCATTTCTTGACTGGATTATTTGTTTTTTGGGTTGCTGAGTTTGAGAAGTTCTTTATAGATTTTAGAAACTAGTCCTTTATCTGTAATATCATTTGCAAATATCTTCTCTCATTCCATAGGTTGCCTTTTAGTTATCTTGACTGTTTTCTTTGTTGTGCAGAAGCTTTTTACATTGATGATGTCCCAATAGTTCAGTTTACTTTTGTTTATCTTGCCTTAGAAGGCTAGTCAAGCATGGGAGGGACAAGATGGTGGAGAAGTAGGGGAGCAGGTTTCAACCAGTCCCTACAGTGAGCTAAATATCTACCAGAACACTCTGAACACCCAGGAAATCAGCCTGAGATATAAGATTATACACTTCAGGATCTCTACAGGGGCAGAAGACATCAGTGGAGAAGTAAAGTTGAGTGGGAAGGCTCAAACTTATATTGAAGGATAAACAGAAGGATAAGAGATCCACCAGAAGTGACACATTGGAAAGTAATACCCCAATGTGAAGGTGCCCTGTTATTAGGGACATGCATTAACTTGTAGTCTGGTTAAAAACACTCAAAAAGAGCCAAGGATCTTAAGGGGAAACTAGTGGAATCAGGTGGTCATGGGCAGGGAGCCCAAGGCCACGTTCCACGGACAGTCACCACTAGTGACCACCCCTGTCAAAGAGGGCCCATCAGAGCCTCCAGTCCATAGTCCCTGAGCTCACGACTTTGTGCTCCTTGCACCACCATTTGGCTGGGTGCACTCCCGCCTGTGTCTGAGAGAGCCTGGTGTGTGTGCCGGTTGGCAGTATCTAGGACAACAGTCTTACACAATGGGCTGTGGGTACTGAATGCTCCCACCCCTGCCCGGGGGAACACAGAGCAATCTCCACTTGGGATCTCTCAGGGGCAACCTTCTGTGACCTGTGCAATCACGAGGTCTGAGCACACCCAGTGTGGGCATGGACTCCAGACAGCAGTCCCAGCAAAGACAGCCACTGGAAGTAGGCTCCCTGGACGAATATTGTTCAAGGTTTTAGTGGCATGGGGTGCACAGACAAGTGGGTCCTCAGATGACCACTGGGATGGTAGCTGTGAGTGTGCAACACCTGAGGGAGGTTATGCTGTTCAAGGGAGTTTTCAGAGGGGGAGTCTGTGTTTTCTCGACAACCCAGAGGGAAGTAGTCTGAGGTTTCTCTTTGAGGTTGAGGTCTGGGTGCGGACAGATACTTTATTGCTCTGAACCTCTGAAAATCTGCAATAAGCCACCAAAGAACAAAAACCTCCAAAGAGCAAAGGCTGAAAAACAGGTTTCCAAAAAGCCAGGCCACTTAATAAACTGCAGGATGACTCAACCCAAGCAAGACTGACAGAAGAAAAAATGCAGCAGGCCCCTCCAACAGAACACAAGCCAAAAGAACATGGGGATAACCACCACAGTGTCCCCACAAAACTGTAAAACCCAAACAGCAGGGGAAAAACAATATATTAAACTCCCAAGATTGCTCTAAAACATGTATATTTCACAGATACAACTCTTTTTGTTAATTCGTTCTCACGATTATTGTTC
>PISX010026630.1:0-24209 GCA_004024625.1 Mellivora capensis | reverse complement strand
CAGGGAGCACCCAGGTCAGGTCTGATGGGAAGTGGCTGAGGGGAAGTGGATCAATGTGGCCCCTTTGAACTCAGGTCAGCAGCAGCAAAGGAAAGAATTGGAAAAAGGATCAATCTGGTGCTTAATCCATAACTTAGTTAACCAGAGAAAGAGCTTGCCAAAAAAAAAAAAAAAAAAAAAAATTTCCTGAAAACCTATAAACTTCTTAGACTGAAAGAAGAGGAAATTGACAACCTGAATAGACCAGTATCTGGTAATGAGGTTGAAACAGTGATCAGAAATCTCCCAAAAAACAAGAGTTCAGTACCTGAATGGATTCCCTAGGGAATTCTAAAAAAATAATACCTACACTCCTGAAGCTGTTCAAAAAAAAAAAAAAAATAGAAACAGAAGGAAAACTTCCAGACTCTTTCTACGAAGCCAGCATTACCCTGATTTCCAAACCAGGCAAAGACCCATCAAAAAGGGGAATTTCAGACCAATATCACTGTTAAATATGGATTCCAGATTCTCAACAAGATCATAGCTAATAGAATTCAACAGTACGTTAAAAAGATTGTCCAGGGACACCTGAGTGGATCAGTGGGTTAAAGCCTCTGCCTTTGGCTCAGGTCATGATCCCAGAGTCCTGGAATTGAGCCCCACATCGGGCTCTCTGCTCAGCGGGGAGCCTGCTTTCCCCATTCTCTCTGCCTGCCTCTCCGCCTGCTTGTGATATCTCTCCCTGTCAAATAAATAAATAAAATCTTAAAAATAAAATAAAATAAAATAAAAAGATTGCCCACCATTACCAGGTGGAATTTATCCATGGGATGCAAGGGTGGTTCAACATTTGCAAATCAATCGATGTGATATAACAAATCAAAAAGAGAAGATAAAGAACCACATGGTCCTTCCGATTGTTGTAGAAAATGCATTTGACAGAATACATCATCCATTCCTGATTAAAACCCTTCAAAGTATAGGGATAGAGGGAACATTCCTCAACTTCATAAAATCTATCTATGAAAAAGCCACAACAAATATCATTCTCAATGGGGAAAAGCTGACAGCCTTCCCTTTGAGATCAGGAACACAACAAGGATGTCCACTCTCGCCACTGTTGCTCAACATAGTACTAGAAGTCCTAGCAACAGCAATCAGACAACAAAAAGAAATAAAAGGTATTAAAATTGGCAAAGAAGAAGTCAAACTCTCTCTTCACAGATGACATACTTTATATGGAAAACCCACAAAAGACTCCATCCCCAAACTACTAGAACTCATACAACAATTCAGTAATGTGGCAAGATACAAAATCAATACACTGAATTCAGTTGCTTTCTTATACACTAACAATGAAAATATAGAAAGGGAAATTAGAGAATCGATTCTATTTACTATAGCACCAAGGACCATAAGATACTTGGGACTAAACCTAACCAAAGAGGTAAAGGATCTGTACTCGAGGAGTTATAGAACACTCATGAAAAAAATTGAAGAAAACAAAAAGATGGAAAAGCATTCCATGCTCATGGATCAGAAAAATAAACATTGTTAAAATGTCTATACTGCCCAAAACAATATGTACATTCAGTGAAATCCTGCTCAAAATTCTGCTGGCATATTTCAAAGTGCTGTAACAAACAATCCTAAAATTTGTTTGGAACCAGAAAAGATCCCAAAATGCTAAGAAAGTGTTGAAAAAGAAAAACAAAGCTGGGGGCATCATGTTGCCTGATTTCAAGCTTTACTACAAAGCTGTGATCACCAAGACAGCATGATATTGGCACAAAAACAGACACATAGATGAATGGAACAGAATAGAGAGTCCAGAAATGGACCTGCAGTTCTATGGTCAAATAATCTTTGACAAAGCAGGAAAAAATATACAGTGGAAAAAGGACAGTCTCTTCAATAAATGGTGCTGGCAAAATTGGACAGCTATGTAGAGAAGAATGAAACTCAACCATTCTCTCATACCATAAACAAAGATAAACTCAAAATGGATAAAAGACTCAGTGTGAGTCAGGAATCTATCAAAATCCTAGAGGAGAACATAGGCAGTAACCTCTTCGTCATTGACCACAGCAACTTTTTTCAAGATACGTCTCCAAATGCAAAGGAAACTAGTGAAAATGAACTTTTAGGACTTCATCAAGATCAAAAGCTTCTGCACAACAAAGGAAACAGTCAACAAAACAAAGAGGCAACCCACCGAATGGGAGAAGATATTCACAAATGACACTATAAACTGCTAATATCCAGGATCTATAAAGAACTTCTCAAACTCAACACCCCAAAAAACAGATAATCATATCAAAAAAGGGCAGAAGACATGAACAGACACTTCTCCAAAAGAAGACATATGACTAATAGACACATGAAAATGTTAGTCATCATTAGCCATTATGGATATTCAAATCGAAACCACATTGAGATACCACCTTACACCAGTCAGAATGGACAAAATTAATAGGACAGAAGGAATAAGTGCTGGAGATGATATGGAGAAAGGGGAACCCTCTTACACTATTGGTGGGAATGCAAGTTGGTGCAGCCACTTTGGAAATCAGTGTGGAGACGCCTTAAGAAATTAAAAATAGAGCTACCCAATGACCCTGCAATTGCACTACTAGGTATTTACCCCAAGGATACTGATGCAGTGAAAAGAAGGGCCATCTGTACCCCAGTGTTCACAGCCACAATGGGCACAGTCGCCAAACTGTGGAAAGAGCCAAGATGTACTTCAACAGACAAATGGATAAAGAAGATATGGTCCATATATACAATAGAGTATTATGCCTCCATCAGAAAAGATGAATAACCAACTTTTGTATCAACATGGGCGGAACTGGAGGAGATTATGCTGAGTGAAATAAGTCAAGCAGAGAGAGTCAATTATCATATGGTTTCACTTACTTGTGGAGCATAAGGAAGAACACAGAGGACATTGGGAGATGAAGAGGAGAAGGGCATTGGGGGAAATTGGAGGGAGAGACAAACCACAAGAGACTATGGACTCTGAGAAACAAATTGTGGGTTTTGGAGGGGGGTGGGTGGGGGTTTGGGTGAGCCTGGTATGGGTATTAAGAACGGTATGTATTGCTTGGACCACTCGGTGTGGTGAATAAACAATGGATCTTGGAACTGAAAAAAAAAAATAAAATTAAGATGTTAAAATAATAAATAAATATGGAAATATCAGCTTCCTTTTTCTTTACTCTCAAATGAAGGCTTACCAGTCAAGATACCTGACCCATAGAAATAGTTCACAGTAAACTTTTAAGTTGCATTATTTTAAATATAAAGGCCAAAGAGTGGCTACAGAAATTTAGTAAATGCTTAAAAATTATGTTGAGCAGTTGCCAAAATATTACTTCAGAGGAAACAGAATTAAGAAAGCAGAAAAAAAACAATGTTAATTGCTCTCTTCAGAAAAATTTGGAGAAATATTGCATTTATTACCATCCACCACCAAAATAAAAATATTAAGAGTTAAAAGTATATCCCACAAGGACTCTTACAGGGAATGAGGACAGATGAAAGGGACGGAGAGAGTATTCATCTAAGTCTTCTCTGTACTATTTAATTTTATTCATATGCATATGTTAATTTGATTTATGATTAATTAAATTAATTAATTAGATTTAAAAGTGATGAGTTAATTATTATCCCATTAATCTACTAGAGCATAAGTTTCACAAAAGGAGAGATGATATAAAATCTGTTCATTACTTCATTCCTAGTTTTTAAAGTATCTTATTTTTAATAAGTGCTGAATAAATATCATTGGATAAATTAGTTACATACAAAGCACTTCATTAAATACTCAATAAGGTACAAAGAACCAACCAGCCATATTCCTGTCAACATTTTTTTCAGTTTATTACATAATAATTTCTCTTTCAAAACTTTCTGAGACAAGAACCTAATTTTTTATCTTCTTATAGTAAGATATTTTATGCTTTTCATAGAAAACAATTCATTTCTATTAGATATTCAAATATATCAGTGAGAAATAGGTATATGTTAGTTTTCTTTGTCTCCAAGATTGTTATTTTCCATCTTCACTCTTCCTTCTGTTTGTCTCTCTCTCTCTTAATTTCAGGAGTTAGTTATGTAATTTTAGTTAAGAGAATTTTGCTGATTATATCTATTACCAATTATGTCTTTCAGTCTGCATTTTAACTTCAATTCTTTATCTTATTATTAAATAAAAATGCATCTATTTAAGGTGTATAGTATGATGATTTGATATACATATATGTTGTGAAATTATTACTGTAGTCATAAAATTGACATATCTTCTCCTGACATAGGTACAAGCAGGGGGGAGGGCAGAGGGAGAAGCAGACTCCCTGCTGAGCAGAGAGCCCTATGTAGGACTCGATCCCAGGACCCAGGGATCATGACCTGAGCCAAAAGCAGATGCTTAACCAACGGAGCCACCCAGGTGTCCCCAGAATTCAATAAAGTATTATTAGCTATAGTCATCATACTACACATTAGATCTCCAGATTTATTTTTCTCCATAATTTCACCACAAAAGGCCTCTTTCGGGGAAGAGGAGTTCTTTACATCAATGTAGACAGCAATGTTTTATTGCTTGTAGTGAGTAGTGTCTTAAAGATTGCTGAGCAATGCCCAAAAACATGACAATATTTTGTTTTCTTCTAGGAAATATATTGTGTTTCCAACTCATTTAGCAATACAGCCTATTTGGTATTTAATATTTTGCTTATCGTGCTAATCATCTTGGTTAATTTTTCTCCTCACATGAACTTGTATCATTTATTTTTATTTTTATATTTTAAAAGATTTTATTTATTTATTTGACAGACAGAGATCACAAGTAGGTAGAGAGGCAGGCAGAGAGAGAGGAGGAAGCAGGATCCTTGCTGAGCAGAGAGCTTGATGTGGGGCTCAATCCCAGGATCCTGGGGTCATGACCTGAGCTGAAGGCAGAGGCTTTAACCCACTGAGCCACCCAGGCACCTGAACTTGTACCTTTTATTGAAAAGACTGTATTTTATCCAGTTTCTTTAAAATGATGATTTTGTAATAAATCATATAACTATAACTCTGTTTCTGAAAGTTATATTGTCTTCGAGTATTGGTCAAATGCTCAAAACTTGTGCATTATCACACAGATTTGATTATTATAGATTATTGTAGATTTTTAATTAAATTCAGTTAGTCAAGGTATCATTAGTTTTTGATATAATGTTCAATAATTCATTAGGTGAGTAGTATTGTAGATTTAAAATAAATTTTTAAATCTAGTAGTTTAAGTCTTTTAGCATTGTTCTTTTTTAAGGTTGCCCTAGGAAATCATAGCATTTTCTATTTCCACATAAATTTTAGAATAAGCTTGTCAATCTTCACAATAAACACACTGTGATTTTGATTGGGATTACTCTGAATCCACAGATTTACTTAGAATAAATATACTTTTCTTAGGTATTTAATGTTTGTGTATATAAACATACCCACATATATATTGTTATAATATACTTTTCTTCACTTTCTACATTTATACAAATATAATTGATTTTTTTGTTTAATCTGAATTATAACAATTCATTAAATTTACTTATCAGCTCTTGAATTTTTATCAGTATATCCCACTAAATTGTTCCAGGAATGCAATCATGTTGCTTATGAAAAATAGGAGATGTATTTCCTCTTTTACAACAACATTCGTTATGTTGTTTTCTGTCCATTATTATCCTGATTTGAACCTTCAGTAAGAAAAAATTTGATAATGGTGTATATTCTTGTTTGTTCTCAGTCTCAGGTTAAAGTTTTGTTTTTTAATGTTTTATTATGAAAAATTCCAAATACATGAAGAATTGAAAGCATTATATATAAAAGATGAACCATGAGAGACTATGGGCTCTGAAAAATAACCTGAGGGTTTTGAAGGGGCGGGGGTGGGAGGTTGGGGGATCCTGGTGGTGAGTATTATGGAGGGCACGCATTGCATGGAGCACTGGGTGTGGTGTAAACTTGTGATCTCTGTCTGTGAAAAAAATAAATAAAATATTTTTTAAAAACCTATATTGTGCCACATAAACCATACAATTAATATTTTAATATATCTGCTTATAATTTATACAACTCTGCATCTCTCTATTCATCCAATTCATCTTATTTGTATTGCATTTCAAAGTAAGCTGCAGATCAGTAAACTTTAACCCTCAACATGTCAGCATACATGTCATTAAAGCAGAATTAAATGTTTTACAGATTGTTCAAAGTAAAATTTACTTGTACATAGAAGTGCACAAGTGTAAGTTGACTACTAGGTAAGTGTTGAGATGTGCATACATCTGTGTATTACAAATTCCCATCAGAATATAAACCAATATCAACATTTCAGAAGATTTCCTCACACCCCTTGCCTGTCAGTATACTCACTTTCACTCCTCCACAGGCAATTACCCTTCTGATTTTCTTTACCAGAGGTTGGTTTTGCCCTTCCTACAAGTTTATATAAATAAGATAAACAGTATGTACCCTCTGTCTTCTTTCACTCACCATATGATTTGGGATTACTCTGTGATGTTGTGTGTTTGAATACTTCAAAACTTTTATAAATGGATAGTATTCCATTGTATAAATATACCAAACTTTACCCATTTTTGTTGGTGGTGGTGGTGGTGGTGAACACCTGATGCGGTTCTATGTTTGGTTATTATGAAGAAAGCTTTTATGAACATTGTTGTGCAAATCACTTTATGGACATATGTTTTATCTCTTTGGTAAATAAGTAGGATTGGAATTACTGGACTAATGGGTACATGTATGTTAATATATGCAGGATTATTTTATAAACTAAATGTATGATTTTACACTCCCATGAAAAATGTTTGGCAGTTCCAATTGCTCCCCATCCTTGACAATATATAATATTGTTGATCTTTTAGTTTTTGTTATTCTGGGGAATATATAGTGTCATTTTACTAAGTTTTTAAAGCACATTTCTCTGATGATTAATGAAATTCAACACATATACTTATTATCCTATGTATAGTAACATCCATTGTAAAGTACCCATTTAAGTCTTCACTAATTTTTTATTAGGCTGTTTGTATTTTTGCTGTTAGAGTTCTTTATAGTTCTTCTATAGAGTTCTTTATATAACCTGGATAGTGGTCTTTTCTCAGATACATGTTTTGTAAATGTTTCCTGGTATTTTGTGTATTCCTTTATTTTCAAAGTGCTCTTTCTTTTTATGACCAGAAGATTTTTTGTGAGTTTCCCACCCCACCATTGCTCTAATACCTGATGTGGGAAACAAAGGCAGGGGGAAATAATTAAATTTCCTTACTACCTGCAGCCCATTGACAAGACCTTGAAACAAGCAGAGTGACATTCTTCCGGGGACTCAACTGCCTGGATATTGACACTTTGCTAAGGGAAAAAATCAATCCTAGCCTGATCCCTCCCTCCCAGGCCCCCACCTCAGGATTCTGTAAGTCAACTTTAATATATAAAAATTATTTTGGAAACTTCCTTTATCTCTAACCCCCCCCCACAAGACGCATATTGGTAATCATCCCCCAAGAATATGATCCATCAATATATATCTGAAGGGTCTCATGACTAAGGTTTTGTTAGACAGTGATAAATGACCTTTTCCCAAAGCTAGTCCCCTCAAGGTCCTAGAAACCTTGATTCCAAAATTCCTTAGAGATTTATTCTATGTCTAACCCCCTCCCTACTTAAAAGTATATAATGGGCTACTCCTCATGACCCCATTGCAGCTCTTTCTGCCCATAGGTCCTGTCCCTGTGCTTTAATAAACCACCTTTTTGCACAAAAGATGTATCAACAATCCTTTCTTGGTCATCAGCTTCAAACCCTAATGTCTTTCCTACATTGGTATCTATCTTTTAAGTATGATGCTTACTTTACTATTTTTGTGATAATTGCTTAATGTTTCCTGTCTTAGAAAATTTTACCTCCTACCAAGTCAATCAGATAGCCAACTATACTTTCTTCTAGAAACTGTATATTTTTAGCTATTATGTTTAGGTCTGTCATCTAAATCAAGTAATTTTTTTGGTAATGATGTGAACAGTAGTTGAGGTACTTGATTGTTTCTATAGAACATTCAGGGACATTTTGCAAATGCCTTTTATAAATTAGAAACTTTCATTTCATTAGTTTGGTGAGAAGTTCTAACATTAATGGACATTAAATAGGAGTTTTAGAAATACATATCTATTGAAATAACTATATAATTTTTCTCTTATAATCAATTAATGTAAAAAATTCGACAGGTCAATTCTGAATGGTAAACTCACCATTCTGAAATCAAACCCCCTTGGCCATGATGTATTAACTTATATTCTATTGCTAGATTATCTCTATTAACACTTTTTAAGGAATTTTCTGCATATTTTCACAAAAAAATACTGGTCTGTAATTTTCTTTTTTTGTAATGTTTTTGTCATGTTTGAAAATCGTGGTTTCATTGGCTTCACAAAATGAGTTGGAAAATGTTCTCTCTTCTATTTTCTGGAAGTGTTTAAGATTCCTGTAATTTTTTTTCATTAAATGTTTGTAGGGGGTGCCTGGGTGGCTCAGTGGGTTAAAGCCTCTGCCTTCAGCTCAGGTCATGAGCTCAGGGTCCTGGGATCGAGCCTCGCATCTGGCTCTCTGCTCAGCGGGGAGCCTGCTTCCCCCCCTTCTCTCTCTGCCTGCCTCTCTGCCTACTTGTGATCTCTGTCTGTCAAATAAATAAATAAAAGTCTTTAAAAAAAATGTTTGTAGAATTCACCAGTAAAACAATATGAGAGCATTTATGCTTGCTTTCTTATATTTTCCCAATTATTATTTCCCATTAATCTTTTTAAAATATTTTATTTATTTATTTGACAGAAAGAGAGAGCATGCACAAGCAGGAGGAACAGAGGGAGAGGGAGAAGCAAGCTCTCTGCTGAGCAGGGATCCTCATGGGGTGCTTGATGTGGGACTCCATCCCAGGACACTAGGATCATGACCCAAACTGAAGGCAGATGCTTAACTGACTGAGCCACCCAGAGAACCCTTTCCCAATAAACTTAAAAACCTAACAATGCTTTAGCATATGCTTCCCAGAGAACTCAACAGAGCCAGTGATTTGATTTTAAATGATACAGCAATAGTCAAGTTTCTATATCTTACATGTTTTTTAAAGATTCATCATTTTAATCTATTTTATTATTTCCTGAATTAATAATATTATTGTCTATAACAATTCCTTCCTAACATATGTACTAGTGACATATTTTTTCTTGATCTGTTAATCTTGCCAGATGTCTATCAATTTATTTTGTAAACAGTTTTTGATTTTGCTAATTTCTTCTTTGTCATTTTTATTTTTTTTTATTTTTTAAGTATACACTTCTTAATTTCTTTTCGTTTAAATTTATTGGGTTTAACATTCTCCTTTTTATCCTTAATTCTATATAATGGATTATCAGCTAATATACAAATGAGGCTACACGTTTCTCTGTAAGCAGTTTTAGCTGCATACCATAACATGTGCATATGCTTTACTTTTGTTATCACTCACTTTAAAATGTTTTCATATTTATTCTTTTATTCTTTTTTTCTCTCATTTACTTGGAAGTTTAAAAAAGTCCAAATATTTGGGCATTTCATAGTTACACTTTTGTCTTTATTTTTTTAAAAATTCTCACTCAGTTCTACTGTAATCAGAAAAGAGAATTTGAATGATTTCAATCCTATGAAATTTGTTGAGAGTTTCCTGAAGTCAAAGCATATAATCACTTTTGATACAGGTTTCATGTGTAATTGTGAAGGTATGAATTATGTTAGAGTTGGTGTAGAGCTATGTCAATTATATCTGATGTGTTATCTTTGTTTTTTAAACTTTAATGCTTGCATTAAAAAAAACACTTTTTTCAAATATTATCTTTTTATTTTCCAGAGATAGAGAGAGTGTGAGATAGAGCATAAGCAGGGGGAGCAGCAGGCAGAGGGAGAAGCAGTCTCCCTGCTGAACAAGGAACCCAATGTGAGACTCAATTCCAAGACCCTTGGATTATAACCTGAGCCAAAGGCAGACACTTAACCAACTGAGCCACACGGATGTCCCTGCACAAAAAAATTTTTTAACCTTCCTTACATTTAAAATATTCATTGACCTATTATTTAGTGAAGGATTCCAGAATGCTGTTTTCAGTTGTGGTTTTGTAATTTGTTATCACTTGGTTTAAAATTAACAATTTTTGTCTTTGAATCATTATTGGTTCTATTTATATTTAATGTAACTACTGATAATTATTGGTTTATATCTGATATCTTTCCATTTTTGCCAACACAGTGATGCATTTAAATATTTAAACAGTATTTTACCCAGGTTCTTTTATCCCAGGTGAGTGAAAGAAAATTTCCATTTTAGTATGAAGCCAAAAACAGCTTCCTATTGGTCTCTCTCATATTACTGTTTTTTTTTAAATAAGAGAATTTTGAAGGTTTTTGTTTTTGTTTTCCAAATAATATGTAGACTGGCCACAGAAGTTAACTGGGAATACAAGAACTTTCAAATCATGTATGGAGTCCCAATCATCTCTTCTATGCAGTCATCCCAATGAGTTTTTCTCCATAACTCCCATGCTTTTGAGTGAGTAGGAAATTAGCTTAACACATAATTAAAGTCAGTAAGCCATTTTGTACATGAATGTGCATGTGTCTGTGAAATAACTTAACAATTATGTATTCCCTTTTAGCTACCTGTGATTAGCAGCTTGAAAGCTAGTAACTGTCCGTTCTACTTACACTCCACACCTGTGCCCATTGGCATTCTGCTGCTTCCATAGTTGGTCAGTCTGTCTTTCCCTTCTACATTGTATTGTGGCATGAACCTAGGGATGCTTCTGTTGCTGATACTTATTCCTAGGTTATGGTTCCAAGTAACATATTTGACAACACTGGGATCATGAAACATACTTTTCGGAAACTCTTTGTGCTGCCAAAGATCTACTGAGATACATGTGTTCTCTGAACTGTCCTTTCATTTGTTCTACTTTTCATGTATTTGACTGCTCTTTTTTGTAGTTTGTGGCTTAAACTGTAAAAATGTTATTTCTTCTTTTTGATGGGTTTCAGAAAAAAAATGAGGTAAAGATATTTTTGCTCATCTTCTTTTTTCCCACATAAAAATCAAGAACATGGGTGCCTGGGTGGCTCAGTGGGTTAAGCCTCTGCCTTCAGCTCAGGTCATGATCTCAGGGTCCTGGGATCGAGTCCCACATCAGGCTCTCTGTTCGGTAGGGAGCCTGCTTTCTCCTCTCTTTCTGCTTGCTGTTCTGCCTGCTTGTGTTCTCTCTCTCTCTCTCTCTCTCTGGCAAATAAATAAATAAAATCTTTAAATAAATCACTAAAAAAAAAAAAAATCAAGAACAACGGGTGCCTGGGCTGCTCAGTGGGTTAAAGCCTCTACCTTTGGCTCAGGTCATGGTCTCAGGGTCCTGGGATCAAGCCCTGCATTGGGCTCTTTGCTTGGCAGGGAGCCTGCTTCCCCCTCTCTCTGTCTGCCTCTCTGCCTACTCGTGATCTCTCTCTCTCTGTCAAATAAATAAATAAAATCTTTTAAAAAAATCAAGAACAATTTTAAGCCATGCAATGACATTTTCTCCATGCCTATTTAAAAAGGTAGGTTAACTTCTGTTTTTGGAAGAAAAAAAAAGAGAGAGAGAGAGTCAGAGAAAAGACAGATGCTGCTTTGTCTGGTTATATTCTTTTTTTTTTTTTTAAAGATTTTATCTATTTATTTGGAGACAGAGAAAGAGCAGGAGGAGGGGTATAGGGAGAGGGAGAGAGAGAAACTCAAGCAGATTCCATTGCACAGAACTTGATCCCAGGACCCTGAGATCAGGACCTGAATGGAAATCAAGAGTCAGATGCTTAACCAACTGAACCACCCAGGCACTCGTGGTTATATTCTTATTCATCAAAAGGGCCTAGAAATGTTTCATTGTGAATTTTAATAACTTAATTATCACTGAAATACTGAAACGTGAAGAAGTTAAACATGAATCAATTTGGTTAATTACTAAAAATATGCAGATTTAAAATAAGTCAATAGATAAGAAAAGGTAGCATACAACTAAAAGTTTTCTACATACTCTGATCCTTTAAAGCTTTCCATTTAGTGATATTTGACATGTTAAATTCCATAAAGAAAGGCCACCATGTTCTTTCAGAGACTGGCAGACAGAGACTCAGACAAAACTGGCATTAAACTAAAGCCCACACGAAAGTTCTCCAAACCACTAACCATGTCAAAATTAAATAAATGGATTTTCACAACCTGAACTAACACAGATGGCACATCTGGCATCTTGAGAAGCTCTGCCAGTATCACATATGAGCCATTCCAAATGTTAGGCTAGAAGATATATTCATTAAGTGTAACCCAGGGAACACCAGCCGGAAGCATATGGGAATTGCCTTTATCATACAAAATTCAGGTTGAGGTATATGTAAGGAATCTGAGACATTAATACAATGGAGTGTCTTGGATTTTTTTTTTTTTTTATTCCTGGTCACTGTGTTCTTGATTTATTCCAATGCTCTACTGAAAAGTTGGAGGCTCTACAAGGTTCTACATATAGACATGTGCTGGAAAATTGCAGAAGAGTTTCACAAGTGTGTCATAATGCAATTACCTATTTTTTATGCTTTTTAATATATTTTTTAAAAAATTTTCTGCCTTGTTTTAAAGGACTTAACTTGATTTAAAGTGGCTTTTAGAGATATGTAACATTTGATATTATAAATCAAAAGTGGGATACAAATAAGAAACAACAAAAATAAAATGAAAATAAAAGAAAGTTTCAAAAGCTAAGATAATCCTTGACACAATATCCCAAACTTGTATATTATTATGTATTGAGGAGTCCATAAATTTAACAGGAATAAGTAAAGGACCAGTTTTTGACTAACCACAGCAATAGATGGCAGGACTTAAAACAAAATTAGTATGTTTGAAGATGTTACATGATTTAAGGACACCTTTTGATATATAATTCCTTGTCACCAAATGTCTTGCCACAAATAGCTCCTTAATTCTTAAATAATAACTGTATCTCACAACTCTAATATCTTTATCACCATTGGAACTTTATGCTTATTTGTTTGACTGATATATTCTCAAATAATGAAACACAATTTTCATTAGAGTGGAAGTCGTGATGTTCTCTGCTCATCTTTGCATGCCATGTCTATCATTTCTACCTTTGTTAATATACGGTGATGTTTACTTAATTTGTTGTATACTGTCAAATAATATCTCTGTAATCTAAGTGTATGTAACAACAATTTCTTCTTTAATATGATATTTATATTCTTGAATATTTGGTAATATTGTACAATTGTCAATTAAAATAACACAGCATGTTGCAGAGAATTATGGACAAACCACTTAAAATATACACAACTTTGTAACCTGATTCCAACTAAAAAAAGAAAAACACTAAAAATTAATACATAATACAACAAATTATGTTTTTAAAAAGGTAAAGGGAGTTTCAGGTAAGGAGATATAAGGAAAGAGGATCTGTTAATGTAATGAGAAAGCAAACAAAATATCAAGAAATAAAGGATAAAAGAGCAACAACATTTTCAAAATAGGAGGTATGCTAAACTGAGTCTAAATTTGGCAGGTGCTTTAAGTAGAGTAAATAAGCATACCTTGCATTCAGTTGCCATTATTCAAGGTATAGACCAAGGACAAGCAAGAACAATGGTCCTCTTTGTTGACATACAGGTATTGCCACAGTACTCATATTTTTTCATGATGACAGACTGTTTTAAGACAGAACACTAAAGAATCCAGATAAGATTAGTAAGGAGAGGGAAGAAGAAACTGGGACTTGTTATCAGAATCGCATCTTAAATATAACAAGAATTATCCTACTATGTTAATTCTAATGGATACTTTTTAAAATTCTAAATTGTGGACTATATTATTCTCAACAAATCTTTTAAGTATCTTCCTTAATACTTAATGACATGCTAATTATTAATTTCAAAGGATGGAAACAGGGTAGGCATTTTCTAAAGCTTTCCAAGTGACTTTTTATTCAATTTTTTAATTCTATTTTTATGAATCAAATAATACATTATATTTTAATAAAATATGAAAATTAAAAATTTTAAAAAAAGACCTTTATTTCTTTTTTTTAAGATTTTATTTATTTATTTGATGGACAGAGATCACAAGTAGGCAGAGAGGCAGGCAGAGAGAGAGGGGGAAGCAGGCTCCCCACCGAGCAGGGAGCTGATGCGGGGCTCAATCCCAGTACCCCGAGATCATGACCTGAGCCTAAGGCAGAAGCTTTAACCCACTGAGCCATCCAGGTGCCCCAAGACCTTTATTTCTTATCTGATACCCAGCCCCATCACCTCCCTTGAGAAGAGCTGTGTTATAAAATGTTTTTGTTTTTTTTTTTTTTTTTACAAAGATTACTTCTACTTTTTGGTATTTTTACTTTCACAACTTATTGTATAATTTATCAAGACTCAACACATTTCACCAAAGAACTTAAAAGAAAAAAAAATAAGTGAAATAGTAAAATAATATAATTGAAAATAAATATTTATGGCTTTGTCTAGATTTCTTCTTGTTCACAGTCAAAATAAAATAAAATCTGAAGTGTGGTAGAAAATATTATTGCAAATTGTTCAAGAAGTAGTATGAGTAAACAGAAATAAAATGTTACACTGTTGTGATATGTAAATGTGGAACTGCAATATAAATTAGGTGTGTTTTAATGACATATCATAGTATTTTTCCAAAGTGCTGCACCCAGAAGGACTCAAAAGCTTAGCTGTAACACCAGCTAAGCATGAACTGCTTGGTTTATGTCCATCAATCACATCACAGAATCTCAGCTCATTCCAGAGCATTCCTTTTGTTCCATATGGGTTTCCAAACTGCCAACAAAGGGCAGATTTTTGCTCTTGTGGTTGCTGTTACAAACAATGGGTTTGAATATCTAGTATTACTGACTGCCGGTTACCATGCAGAAAACTGTTTTCTACATGACTTTGCTATTGGCAAAAGACTATTATTATATTTCACTGAGTCTCAGATACATATGGTATTATATTTTATCCAAAATTAGGCTGCATCTTAAAATTGCTCTTGGCTAGGCAGACTCATGAGTAGTTGATACGGCCTGAGGGTTAAAGAAATTCATCAGTCAAAAAATAACCCACAGAATAGTGTAGTGACTTGGATATTTTCCTGAAGGCATTCCCAAAGGAGCATAACACCTCCATGCTTAGATAAAACTATTGAAAGAACATTTCAGAAGGGACTATGGACCCAAATTTTTGTTTGAAAACCTTCCATAGGCACCTGTTTCTCTCTCTCTCTCTCACTCTCTCTCTCTCTCTCTTTTTGCTACTAAATAGGACATGAGAAAAACGAAATCACTAAAAGTATTACAAAAAGACATAAAATCTTACCTTAAATTTAACAAAGGAGGTAAAAGAACTGTACTCTGAAAACTACAGGACATTAATGAAAGACATAAAGGATGATACAAAAGTATTTCACACTCATGGGTTGGAAGAATAATATTGTTTAAATGACCATACTTCCCAAAACAAATTATAGATTCAGCACAATGCACATCAAAATAATAAAAGAATTTTTCTCAGAACTAGAACAAATAATCCCAAAATTTGTATGGAACAACAAAAGATCCCAAATAGCCAAAGTAATCTTGGAAAAATGTAACAAAGGTGGCGGTGTTACAATCCCAGATTTCAAGATTTACTACAAAGCTATGGTAGGCAAAACACTACAGTATTGGCACAAAAGTAGACATAAACCAAAGGAATAAGATAGGAAATCCAGAAAAAAACTCATGCTTATATGGTCAGTAAATCTAAGTAAATCTAAAGGAGGCAAGAATATACAATGTAAAGATAGTCTCTTCAATAAATGGTGTAAGGAAAACTGGACAGCTAAAGTAAAAGAATAAAACTGGAGCACTTTTTTATGCCATACACAAAAATAAAGTCAAAATGGATTAAAGACACAAATGTGAGACCTGAAACCAGAAAACTGCTAGAAGAGAACACAGGCAGCAATCTCTTGGACACTGGCCTTTGAAACATGTGTATGGATATGTTTTCTCAGGCAAGAGAAACAAAAGCAAAAATAAGCTATTGGGACTACACCAGAATAAAATATTTTGTACAGCAAAGGAAACCATAAACAACACAAAAAGACAGCCTACTTATGGGAGAAGATATTTTCAAATGATATACCTGATAAAGGGTTAATATCCAAAGTATATAAAGAACATATACAGCTAAATACCAAGAAAAATAAACCCAATTAAACATGGGTAAAGGACTTGAATAGATATTATTCCAAAGAAGACATCCAGATGGCCAAAAGACATCTGAAAAGATATTCCTCATCACTAGTCATCAGAGAAATACAAATCAAAAGAACAAAGTATCACCCCTTTCCAGTCTGAATGGCTAGTATCAAAAAGACAAGAAATAACAAGCATTGGCTAGGATGTGGAGAAAAGGAAAACTTTGTGCACTGTTGGTGGGAACGTACACTGGTATAACCACTATGGAAAAGAGTATGAGGGTTCCTCAAAAAGGGTTTTGAAGGGGCGGGGGGTGGGAGGTTGGGGGAGCCAGGTGGTGGGTATTACGGAGGGCATACATTGCATGGAGCGCTGGGTGTGGTGCAAAAACCATGAATTCTGTTACGCTGAAAAGAAATTTAAAAAAATGTTAAACTATAAAAAAAAAAAGAAATTTTGCTTCTCTGTATATTATGGAAAAAAAAGTTAGATATATAAATGCCATATGATCCAGTAATTACACTATTATTTACCCAAAATAAAATATAATGGGTAATAATAAATATGAAAAAATACATGTACCTTTATGATTTTTGCAGCATTATTTTGCAGCCAAGATATGGAAGCAACTTAAGTGTCTATCAAAAGATTAATGGATAAAGATGAGATTATATATATAATATATCTAAATGTATCTTTCTAGATATATCCAAATATAATCTAGATATCTATATCTATATATCTAAAATATCTAAATTATAAATATATATCTAATAATATATGTGAAATATATATAATATATATAAACATATATTGGAATATTGCTCATCCATCAAAAAGAATGAGATTTTATAATTTGCAACAACATGGATGGACCTAAAGAGTATTATGCTAAGTGAAATTCATCAGAAAAAGAAAGACAAACACCATATGATTTCACTTGTATATGGAATCTCAAAAACAAAACAAATGAACAAACAAACAAACAAAAGCAGATAAAGACTAATAAATACAGAAAACAATCTGGTAGTTGCCAGAAAAGTGGGGTTGGGGGTAAGAGTGAAATAAGGGAAGGAATTAAAAGGTACAAATTTCCAGTTATAAAATAAATAACACATGGAGATACAATGTACAGTATTCAGGACTAACATTTTACTTTCAATTGGAAGTTGATCTCTAAACATCTCACATGGCTACCAGAGCAGAAACAGAAGAGGAAAGCAGGAGTTACAAATAGTGAAAGGAAGAGTGTTGGAAATATCCAGACTATGACATGGGAGCTCAGGTCAAGTTTTCCTCAATTACTGAGAGGAGGTAAATTTCTAGGTGATACTAGTTTCACTTTACTGAGAGAAATTTCACTGTCTCTCCATCCACATTTGCTTAAACTTTAATTTAAATTAGCATGTTTTCCTAAATGGTATTTTTTTTTAATTTATTTGACAGAGAGAGATCACAAGTAGGCCGAGAGGCAGGCAGAGAGAGAGAGGGAGAAGCAGGCTCCCTGCTGAGCAGAGAGCCCGATGTGGGGCTCGATCCCAGGACCCTGAGATCATGACCTGAACTGAAGGCAGAGGCTTAATCCACTGAGCCACCCAGGTGCCCCCCTAAATGGTATTTTTAAGGAGTTTTTCTCCAATATGCTTTGCAGTATATCTTGTCCCAGGTACTTATTACGTGTTAACAGCAACTTTTTCCACTTGCTCAGTGCTTTGTTTCCCCAAAACTGAGACTTGTATTCTGCTCATTGAAACTTGTTAATCTGTTATTTTGGCTTATCAGTAAAATGCCAGTTGAAACTCTCCATTTTGCCATATGTTAGTTGCATCAGATCTCTGCTCCTATTTTAATGGGGGGAGGTGGGTTTTATACTCAACTTGTTACAGGAAGAAGAGATTTCTTAGAAAGCCAATTACAAAAGCATCCATTACTAAGTAGAAACAGACCCATTAAATGTCACTCTGTGGTGACCAATAAATATTTTTTGCATGACATTTGAGTTGCAGGAATAGGTTTTCCTACATCAAATAAAGACTGGCTGAGCTTATACTTACCAGGGTTGGCTGAGTCATTGTAGAGAGCCCCTTTCTCTCTCTTAAAAAAAAAAAGAACATTAAGAATCTTGGGGTAAATCATCAGGACTTCAGCCCACTGCAGTTACCTTGGAATTGCTTACTTTCCAAAATACATAGTTTATTTTAAGCACATTTTGCATCCTTGGCATCAATTTCCTGTCTGTCAGAATCTCCATAGCTTTTTTTTTTTTTTATTTTCCCCCTCTGTAGTTTAGTTTCCTATTTTGAGGCAATACCCCATTCTGGGGGAAATCAGGTTTTCAGTGCCCTTGTGGCAAAATATAGGTCTCCACGCATCTGAAACCTACTATCCCCTGGGTCTCAAAATTAGAATCTTCTAGGACTTTCCTTTTTCTTCAAACATTTATCTTCCCCTTGTTGGACAAACTTTCTGCTACTGTGAAGCCAGATTTAAAAAACAAACAAATAAAAACCAAAATCTTGCCATTTAAAATGACATGGTTGGAACTAGAGGCTATTATGCTAAGTGAAATAAGTCAGTCAGAGAAAGACAATTATCATATCATCTCATATAGTAAGAGCAATTTGAGAAACAAGACAGAAGATCATAGGGGAAGTGAGGGAGATATGAAACAAGATGAAACCAGAGAGGGAGACAAACCATAAGAGACTCTTAATCTCAGGAAACAAACTGAGGGTTGCTGGAGGGGAGGGGAATGGAAAGGATGGGGCGGCTGGGTGATGAACACTGGGGAGGGTATATGCTATGGTGAGCCCTGTGATTTGTGTAAGACTGAAAAATCACAGATTTGTACCCCTGAAACAAATACATTATATATTAATTTTTAAAAAAGATTAAAAAAGAGAACTACATCTGCCACACATAAAAAAAAAAAAATTAAATGTAACTTACTGACCTGAAAACAAACAAACAAACAAACAAGCAAACAAACACAGGAGCCTGTGGATCCTTTCCTACACAAATAAAGCTCAAGCATTTTCAACTACTTTCTTAGTGTTTGTTTCTCCAGTAGTCTGTAAGTTCTTCGAGGGCGGGGCCACAAGTACCTTAATTAGCTACATAAAATGGGTGATACAAAATTATTTGGTGAATGTATATATCTGTGATGAATGACTAATAAGTGAATTCATAAATTAATAAGTAAATAACTTTTACTTAGCTTATTTGGTACTTTGCATTTGTTTGATAAATTTTATTGCCAATGACTGGATTTAGTGTTTCAGAGTAGAAGATGAGGTAGCTATAAAGTAGATTAAAATTAGTTGGTCAGGTGTCATTTAATCCTTTTTTATATTTTTATTTTTTAATTTAATTTTATTTTTTATTTTGTTTAAAAAAATGTATAGATTTTATTTATTTACCTGCCAGAGCAAGAGAGAGAGCACAAGCATGGGGAGTGGCAGACAGAGGGAGAAGCAGTCTTCCGACTGAGCAAGGAGCCCAATGTGGGACCCGATCCCAGGACTCCCGGATCATGACCTGAGCCAAAGGCAGATACTTAACTGACTGAGCCACCCAGGCATCCTTAATCTTTTTTTTCACATTTTTAGATAAGATTTTTTAAATAAAACTTATCCATCAGCATTCTAATCACATTACAACTTTATTATTTTTTAATTTTAAACTTACTATGAATTTATTCTTAAATATTCAGATTTAGTAACTTAGACTCATGTTTTGAGAATAATTCATAGCTGATTGTGAAACAATCTAAAATTTTATGTATTGAAAACTTAATTTGCTGGCTCTTAATTGCTGTAAATTTTACTAGTTCTGTATTTTTGTTCCTAAAAAGATTCTTGTCTTTTTTCTTAGGCAAGAAAAGAAAAATATAGAAATTCAAATGTCAACTTTCTACATTTCTGTATAAGCCTTAGATAAGTAAATATGAATGAGACTACCAGTATGAATATGCTTGTATAAGCTAAGACATTTTCTTTTTTCATAGAAATCTCTAAATAGAAGAAGGCAAGAGGCCCCAGGATGGCTCAGTCTTTAAGCCTGCCTTCTGCTCATGTCATGATCCCAGGGTCCTGGATCCAGCCCGGCATCAGGCTCCCTGCTCAGCAGGTAGCCTTCTTCTCCCTTTCCTACTCCCCTTGCATGTGTTCCCTCTCTCGCTGTGTCTCTCTCAGTGAAATAAGTAAATAAAATCTTTTTTAAAAAAGGCAAAACTTGAACTCCATTTTCAGCAAAACTAGAAAATATGCCTATACTATTTGTAAAGGCTGGTAAAAGCAAGTAAGTTCATATAAGCACCAACTGGTAAGAAATGTTAAGTGGAGGAAAGCTAGAGATGAATAGGACAGGATTAAAATTCAATATATTTCTGAATATACACATCACACCCTGAGGTAGCAAAACAGATTAAAAATTGAGGCAAAAGGGTAATGTCAAGAAGCCCCCTAAATTAATTTTAGAGAAACAGAAGAGTCAGAAGTATCAAAAGAAAAAACATTCACACAATAGGATTTGTAAGGAAGTATCTTTGAGGCATCTAAGAAGAAATATTTTAAATTAAGGTAAACAAGTATCTTATAATACTACCCTGACCACTCCCTATAAGAGAAATATTTTTAGATAGTTTTTTTTAAGATTTTATTTATTTATTTGACAGATCACAAGTAGGCAGAGAGGCATGCAGAGAGAGAGGTGGGAAGAAGCAGGCTCCCCTCTGAGCAGAAAGCCTGATGTAGGACTCGATCCCAGGACCCTGGGATCATGATCTGAGCCAAAGGCAGTGGCTTAACCCACTGAGCCACCCAGGTGCCCCTAGATAGTGATTTTAAGACACTAAAATATGCTTTAACTAGGAATCAAAAACAAAGCAGCAGAGTGCCCAGAAATGCATTCAGTAAGACAAAGAGAAGGAATTAGGAGAAAAATGTATTATCAAATGAAGAACACTAACTGGAACAATAATACCATTAAATAGATGAACACAGAGAAAAATAAATGTATTAAAATAATTATGTGAAATCCTATAAGAAGAAAGTCCATAAGACAAAAATATAAAAACTCAAGGAAGTAATAACCAGATATGAGATATGGGATATAGGCATCCCAATGTTTATAGCAGTATTATCAACAATAACCAAGATTTGGAAGCAGCCCAAATGTCTGTCAACTGATAAATGGATAAAGAAGAGGTGGTGTGTGTGTGTGTGTGTGTGTGTATAAAATGAAATATTATTCAGCCATAAAAAAGAATGGAATCTTGCCATTTACAAGATGGAGGACATGGATGGAGCTAGATAGAGTGTATTATGCTAAGCAAAATAAGTCAGTCAGAGAAAGATAAATACCATATGATTTCACTCATATTTGGATTTTAAGAAATAAAACAAATGAGCATAGTGGGGAAAAAAAGTGTAGCAAAACATAAAACAGACTCAACTGTAGAGAACAAACTGAGGTTTGCTGGAGGGGAGGTGGGCAGGGAGAGGGGTTAAAGGGGTAATGAGTATTAAGGAAGGCACTGGGTTTTATATATAAGAGATGAATCACAGAATTCTACCCACTAATATTACACTGTATGTTAATGAATTAGAATTTAAATAAAAACTTGAATAAAAAAGGATTTAAAAAAATAAATACCTTATTAACATGATTAAATATATCTATTTCTATCCAAACACTGTCATATGCCTAATGGGGATCAGTACATACATTTTCAACAAAGGCAGGTGTAAGAGCATGATACACTCCCATTTACTTAATATTTTTTTGAAAGCTAGTCACTGAGACTAAACAAGATAAAAAAACAAATATCATAACATTGGAAAGGAAAAGATATCTACCACCATTTTCAAATAATGTGACTCTATATGTGGAAAATCCAAACAATAAACAATAACATAACAAAACAACAAAACAAAAACAATGAAAAAATTGATATAAATTTAATTTGAATAAATAGATTCCATATGTACAACTGATGCAAATTAGAAGATATAATGAAATGGAAGATCCTATTTATAAATGATATGCAGTGTATAATATCTAAAATATAAATTTAACAAGAAGAAAAATTTGTAATGAAAACTAGAAAACTCCTTGGCATTTACAAAAGAATAAGAAAAATGGCAACTATAATCCTGGTTAGAATATTCAATATCAGGGATGATGTGATGGCTCAGATGTTAAACATTTGCCTCTTGCTCAGATCATGATCTCCAGGGCCTGAGATCCAGCCCCGCATCTGGCTCCTTCCTCAGTGGGGAGCCTGCTTCTCCCTCTCCCTCTGCCTCTCCCAGTGCTCATACTCTCTATCTCAAATGAATAAATAAAATCTTAAGAGAAAAAGAATATTCAATATTGTACTAACAGAAATAATCCCTTCCCAAATTATGTTATAAATTTAATATGATCTCAATAAACAACTTGTTTTTCCTTGAAGTAGATAAAATAATTCTAAAGATAAATAGAAAGCTAAAAATTTAGAAAATAGACCAAAGGAGTAAGAGAAGATAATAAAGACTTAAAAAAGACTGTATATACCAATTACTAGAATGTATTATAAAATCTCCATTATTAAAACAGTCCTAGGGGGTGCCTGAGTGGCTCAGTGGGTTAAAGCCTCTGCATTCAGGTCAGGTCATGATCTCAGGGTCCTGAGATCAAGCCCCACATCAGGCTCTCTGCTCAGCAGGGAGCCTGCTTCCTCCTCTCTCTGCCTGCTTCTCTGCCTACTTGTGATCTCTGTCAAATAAATAAATAAAATCTTTAAAAAAAAACCACAAAAAACCAGTCCTAAATTAGAATATACAGAACAGAGGACAAAGTTCAGAAATAATCTCTATACAAACAAGACTTTGATAAAAGCAATCTTTAAAAATAAGTCAGAAAATATTGCCCATTCAATAAAATTGAATAAAAATTGTTGAAATATTGAGGTCCTTTATCCATTTCGAGTTTATCTTTGTGTACGGTGTAAGAGAATGGTCGAGTTTCATTCTTCTACATATAGCTGTCCAATTTTCCCAGCACCATTTATTGAAGAGACTGTCTTTTTTCCACTGTATATTTTTTCCTGCTTTGTCGAAGTTTATTTGACCATAGAGTTGAGGGTCCATATCTGGGCTCTCTACTCTGTTCCACTGGTCTATGTGTCTGTTTTTATGCCAGTACCATGCTGTCTTGGTGATCACAGCTTTGTAGTAAAGCTTGAAATCAGGTAATGAGATGTCACTAGTTTTATTTTTGTTTTTCAACATTTCCTTAGTGATTCGGGGTCTCTTCTGATTCCATACAAATTTTAGGATTATTTGCTCCAGCTCTTTGAAAAATACCGATGGAATTTTGATGGGAATGGCATTAAAAGTATAGATTGCTCTAGGTAGTATAGACATTTTAACAATGTTTATTCTTCCGATCCAAGAACACTGAATAGTCTTCCATCTTTTTACGTCTTCTTCAATTTCTTTCATGAGTGTTCTGTAGTTCCTCGAGTACAGATCCTATACCTCTTTGGTTAGGTTCATTCCCAGGTATCTTATGGTTCTTGGTGCTATAGTAAATGGAATCGATTCTCTAATTTCCCTTTCTGTATTTTCATTGTTAGTATATAAGAAAGCCACTGATTTCTGTACATTGACTTTGTATCCTGCCATGTTACTGAATTGCTGTATGAGTTCTAGTAGTTTGGGGGTGGAGTCTTTCGGGTTTTCCATATAAAGTATCATGTCATCTGCAAAGAGAGAGAGTTTGACTTCTTCCTTGCCAATTTGGATACCTTTTATTTCTCTTTGTTGTCTGATTGCTGTTGCTAGGACTTCTAATACTATGTTGAACAAGAGTGGTGAGAGTGGG
>PISX010026629.1:0-24199 GCA_004024625.1 Mellivora capensis | reverse complement strand
ATGCTCCGCAAATAAGTGAAACCATATGATAATTGACTCTCTCTGCTTGACTTATTTCACTCAGCATAATCTCTTCCAGTCCCGTCCATGTTGCTACAAAAGTCGGGTATTCATCCTTTCTGATGGAGGCATAATACTCCATAGTGTATATGGACCACATCTTCTTTATCCATTCATCTGTTGAAGGGCATCTTGGTTCCCTCCACAGTTTGGCGACCGTGGCCATTGCTGCTATAAACATTGGGGTACAGATGGCCCTTCTTTTCACTACATCTGTATCTTTGGGGTAAATACCCAGTAGCGCAATTGCAGGATCATAAGGAAGCTCTATTTTTAACTTCTTGAGGAATCTCCACACTGTTTTCCAAAGTGGCTGCACCAACTTGCATTCCCACCAACAGTGTAAGAGGGTTCCCCTTTCTCCACATCCTCTCCAACACACGTTGTTTCCTGTCTTGCTGATTTTGGCCATTCTAACTGGTGTGAGGTGGTATCTCAATGTGGTTTTAATTTGACTCTCCCTGATGGCTAGTGATGATGAACATTTTTTTTTCTTTTTTTTTTCTTTTTCTGGAACGCAGTGCTTGGGGGATATGAGTCTAGCATGTCTATGTCTTATCCCTAATTTTCTAAGATGGGTGCCTGCAATCCTTACTCTGTTGCCTCTTAACATTTTCTCTTACAATTTTACTAGGATTTGGTGGCAGGATGGTGGTGGTGCTCTGAAATGTATATTTTAGACTTTATCTAAATATTTCAATTTTCTCTTTGATTAGCACGTAGTAGCTTTTTGGTGGCCATTCCCAAATGACGGAATATGGAACACAGCATATGTTCTCTATGTGAAGTAGGTGGATGACACAGGAAAAGATTAAATATGACACTGCCTTTTATAAAAATACCACTTAAATATTAGAATGATTCCCTTTAATCTGAGTGCCTTCGAAATGGGTAGTTCGAGGTATGCTTCAGAATGTCTACCCCTTAAAAGTCCTCTTGTCTAACAGGAGAAAGGAGGTTCCCAGATGCACATGTTTCATTTGTTGATGGCCTGGGTAAGCCATTAGTTTGTACACATCTGTCTTCTTTTATCCAAGCGGGCAACTATTTTCTCTGGGCTCAAGCAAAGAAACGATAATTTGTACCAGTGCTGGAAGAAAAACTAGCTATTTTGACTCTATGTCAGTCTCCAATGTTTCATGTTCTTAATTAGAATTGTAGCTTTTTCTTTTTTAAAGTATCATTACATTTATTTCCTTATTTGTTTTTAATAAGAGGTGAAGAGTTGAGTTAATGAGAGTGTAATACACTGTCATTATTGTTCCTCTAGAATTTTATTTCCCTCTCTCAGGTAATTTGCATCATAAAGAGATACTGACCTACCATCAAATGACTTTTCTTCATTTATTATGATAGTATAATTCTGTATTCTTTATTCCATTAAGGTGAATTATATTAAACAATTTTTGATGTGAATTTATCTTCCCATTCCTGAGGCAAAACCTACTTGATCACGATGCATTTTTAATACAGTGTTGAAATTGGTTAAAATTTTATTTAGAATTTTTATGTCTATGACCATAGTGGAGTTATATTCCTCTCTTTTCCTAGCTTCAACTGAAAGTTTAACATACTTGTTTTCTACCTTTTCTTATTTTTTTGATACGTGTATTTTAAAGTATAAATTTCTAAGTATTTCTTTAGTTGCGTACCCCAGAATTTGACATATAACCTTTTAATTTTTATTTAATTTTTATTTAATCCTAAATATTCTCTAATAGTTCTATTATCTTCTCATACCAGAAATTCTATTTGGTAGCATGTTTTG
The DNA here is from genome assembly GCA_004024625.1 of Mellivora capensis. Taxonomy (NCBI): domain Eukaryota; kingdom Metazoa; phylum Chordata; class Mammalia; order Carnivora; family Mustelidae; genus Mellivora; species Mellivora capensis. The sequence continues at coordinate 22,371 of PISX010026629.1, read as the reverse complement.
TAGTTCCCAGATAAATGTTCCTTTTTAGTTATATTTTAGTTACATTCTTATAACTGAATTCCAATTTTATTGCATAATGTACTCTGTATTGATGTTTTCTTTGTTATTACATTTTTCACTATTCCAATGTGAGCATGAAGAAATGTGAATATGTATGTACACACATACATATATATATGTATATACACAAATGCATATATATGCACACCTATTATCAGTTTATTTTTCATATTACTGAGATTTTTTAATTACCTATTTTGGCTACTTGATCTATCAATTTTAAAGGGAGTGGTTAAAATCTGACTACAATTTTTGTTATCCAAGTTTACATATATAGTTAAAATATCAGAATGTACTATGAGTCCCCTGTCCCACATCCCCTAAACCCCATTTTCTTCCCAGAAGTAACTCAAAGTTTCCTACTCTCTTTTAGTTACCATTTACCTGGAATATTTTCTCTCAGCCCCTCATTTTCAGCCTGTGTGTGTCCTTCACGCTAAAGTGAGCCTCTTGCAGACAGCTGGATCTTGTTTCTTTTTAATGCATTTGGCCACTTCGTATGTTTTCACTGGGGGAGTATAATATATTTTCATTTAAAACTTTGTTGATAGGAGAAGCTGTCTGCTAGGGGTTCTCCTCCTCACTGGTTTTTCCTTCTCCCAGAGTGCAGCATTCTTTCAGCTCATTCCTGGTTTCTCCCCCAAAAGAATGTGTCCAAGCATTGTTGCTGAACTGATATGTTTGGGAGGCAAGGAAGGTCCAGGGTTTCTTATTCTGTCAGGCTCTTAACGTCACTCTTCTCTTAGACTTTCCATTCTAATCCATTCTCTACACAGTAGCCAGTCTCACCTTCTCGAATACCTCAGCCAAGCTCAGCATGGCTCAGCGGGATCAGGTCCTTGCCTTTCTCTCCAATCTGAAGAATATTCTCTGTCCATCTCTCACTAAATTTCTGTTCCTAAAACACACCCCATTCTTCAGTAGGTCTCTGTACAAGCTGTTCTGTGTGTGTGTGAGATGTTGTTTCCCCAGTTAGTTATTGCTCATTTTTCAAATGTCACCTTGAATAGTACTTCTTCAGAGATGTTCCCCCTGTCCATTTACCTGAAGCGGTTCCTCCCCAGCATCCTTTCCACCAGAGTCACTTTCTCTTCCTCTATATCACTTGCCACAATTACAGTTTTATGGCGGCATTTTTGTTGTCGTTGTTGCTTGCTTTGTGTCTATCTCCGCAGGTAGGTTGCAAATGCCACAAGGCAGGTGCCATGTCTGTTTTGCTCACCACTGCCACTTCAGGGTGCCTAGCATACTGTAGGGATATAGTGAATTTACATGGACTGCTGAGAGAGAGTCCATGTCTCTGTAGATTTGCCTGAATAAGTTGTGTCATGGGCATGCTGGTGTTTTCTACATCTTTATGGTCAACATTTCATCTTTTGTAGCTGATGAAATTTAGAAAATGAAAAAGAACAAAGGAAAATGTTTTTATTTTATTTAAAGATTGTAAAGATTTTGCTATTTATCTGAGAGAGCGAGAAGGAGGGAGAGGGAGAGGGAAAGTGAGACGTAGACTCCACGCTGAGCAACGAGTCCGACGTGGGGTTCTATCCCAGGAACCTGAGATCACGACCTGAGCCAAAGGCAGATGCCTGACCGACTGAGCCACCCAGGCGCCCCAGGAAAATGGTTTTTAAAGTATCCCAATTTGTTATGTGAGTTTTGTGGACGAGGAAAAGGAGAAAGTAGAAGATAGGGTGCGTATGTGGTAATAAAATTAATTCCATGTATTTACAGGTTCCTGAAATGTGGAATAGTTTATTAATTCCCTGAAAGCCTGCTACGTATGAGGTTCTGAACTAGATACAATAGAATATTTAGATCTACATTCTGATTTCTGAAGATTTACACTTAAACATGCAATGGTCTGTGTGGAGAAAAACAACCGTGTATGTAGCTATAATACAAAGTATAATCATTTAAGTATAGTTTATTCCCACAGGGCTCAGGGAATAGGATTGGGGGGGGGGGTGGTCAGGTAAGACTTGAGGACACACAGAAGACAGCTTAGCACTGAAACACAGGCAGGATTTTGAGAAGAACTGTTTGGTCTTCCCTGCCTTTCCCATCACGTGAGCAGCGCTGTACAATCGATCAAACTTGATGGTCAAAATGAGTTTAATCAGATTGTATCCTCATGGGTGTTGGCACTGTGGATGAAACTATGTGCTAAAAATTGCACACAAGTTAAAATTTTGAGATATTTAACATGAGAATGAAAAGAGGTATTTTTATGCTAATTAACTGAATTTTTGTTTTGTGATTAGCCTAAAAGGAAATTAAAACTAATCTGAATCACGACTTCTCCTCAGTGGGCCCTTACGAATTTGAGAAAAAGGTGTTTTCAACACTCCTCTCCATGAATTTTTAAGCAAATGCAATCTATGTATTTTTTTAAAAGCCTAGAAATCAAGTAATTCATCTACCAAAATATTTTTGTTTATGTAAATATAAACCTACCTCTATTTAGGACACAATCTGATTCACTTTGCACATAATTCTTCCTTTCCTTTATAACCTTCCTTAGATCACACCATATACAGCACAGCTAATTGCTTCTGAGAATTTTAATGTGAAGGGGACTTACTCCCCTCTCTCAAGGCAATTTGGTACGTAAATAGCAAAGCAGCGTTCTGACTCATGTAAGTCACACAGCAGTCTGTAAATGTTACAACCTTTCTTTAAAGGTGAAATGATGAACACAAAGCGACCCCTAAGGATTTAATAATTCATAGGGATCCAGTTTTCTGTTACATAACCTCCTTTTCCTTAGAAAATGCTTAGTTATATGCCCTTTACGTGGCAAATTAAATAGGAGGCTGTAAAAAAGGAAACTGCCTATGAAATTCTCTTTCTTTATCTAGGGCAATAGGGGTCTGTGATGTGGCAGGGGGGCTCACCAAGGAGTGACCAGTCTTATTCTACATGGACTTGGCTGTACGTCTAGATCAGCACAGGAGCCTTCGATTTCCTAGTACTTATATTAGGAAAACGAAACCATAATAAACTGGACCCAGGAGTAGAAGAATAAATGTCAATCAGAGATTTGATTAAAAAATTAAATTGGGAAGTAAGAGAAATCAGGCTCTATGACAAGAAATTAAAAGTTGTAAGGTATAAATTTGAAAAGTTTTAGAGAATCATCATTTTGCAAGGATGTGTGGTCACATAAATTTAAAGCAAACCTGTCTATGCTTAACCTCAAGTCTAAGGTATTTTCACGTTTAAAATATTGAAAGGAAGTGAAACGAAGTTGATCCTGCCTGCCCTGCACTGCAAGGATCAGGAGCTCAGTCTCTAGAAAGTTCTAAGACACCCAGATCTTAGCCCACCTTCAAGGCTTGTAAAACATACTCAGGAAATAGAATTAACATTTAACCTTTGAGCAACTTTTGGTTCATATAAAGTTGTTTATTGTTGTACACGATTCAAGAAAGAGCAACTTGATTCAGGCTCTGGATTCTCAGTGAGATGTTTAGCAGATTCGGCTCCAAGCTCTTCACAGAACTAAGAAGCATCCATTGAAGGTAATCCAACACACATTTTTTTTTTTAAATAACAGAATTTTTAAATATTAGAACAATGTTAAGTTCACAGCAAGAAGGAGCAGAAAACACAAAATTCTCCCATCTTTTCTACCCCTTCCCAGCTTCCCTATCATCATTCCCCAGCAGAGTGGTACATTTGTTACAACCTGTGAATCTACATATCATTATTACCCAGTGTCCATAATTTACATCAGGGTTCCCTCTTGCTATGGGTTTTGACAAATGGATAATGACATGCATCTGGCAATTAAATTTTTTAGTTCTAATATGCAGGAAATTAATTTGAAACAAATCTACAGATGCATCTGGATGGCTAAGTCGGTTAAATGTCTGACTCTTGATTTTTGGCTCAGGTCATGATCTTGGAGTCCTGAGATTGAGCCCTATGTGGGACTCCACACTCAGCAGGAAGTCTGTTTGAGGATTCTCTCTCTTCTTCTGCCTCTTACCCTCCCCAATCAAATAAATAAATCTTTAAAAAAAGGAACAGATCCACAAATTTGAAACTTTGGTGAAAGAAAAATAGCACAAGGCAAGTGAGACAGTCAAGGAAGACTTTACTGAAGACTATTGCAATAGGGGTCAAAAGAGTTACAGTAGAAGAGAGAGATTCAACTCTCCTCCATTGAAATAAAAGGTGAGAGAGTTTTTAAGTGCTGAAATGAGGTAATAGAAAAGTACTGGAGGACATTAAGGGGGATTTTAATTAAGGGAATTTAATTTTAATTAAGGGAATTCCTTAATGTGATTAGGCCATCTGTGTTTGCTAATAGTAGATTACCTATGCTAGGTTCCTACACTCCCTCAGAGACTGGAAAAAAGGGGCCAGGAATATCTTCGATGATTACATTTCAAAGGGATGACTCCCAGCGCCTGAGAAAGATGTTCCTGGCTTGTGAAACTAGCAAGAGAGTGGGAATAAGATTGACATCTCAAAGAAGCAGAGAAATTGCAAGTGTTCTAAAGTAACTGCTCTAAGGAAAGGGAAGTCAGGGGCTTATGGTCAGGAAGAAGCGTGTCTGAAGTTCAGACAAACCGAAGGGAACATGAACTTCCTCCTGGTCAGTTCCACGGAATAGATTTCGGGTGATCACCAACGAACTGGCTCGCTGTCTCTCCTCAATTCCTTAAAAATGAAACAATATACAATGACTAAAGCTGACCCCAGAGTTTCCTAAATCAGGACAATTTCCGAAGACTCCACATTGGTATAGAGGCCAAGGGAGGGAGCAGTGAGTGCAGGAGGAAGCAGAGAGGGAGGGGAGGAGATGGCACTTCTGAATAAAAGAGGTCACTGAGGACTGGAATTGTAGGCTTGACAATAGCACCTTCTCCCTCTAATTTTCCCCCTCTGTCTCAGAACTCTCAGTGACTTATTGTTCTCTTATGTCTCTCTTTTCCTTCTGAAACTACCTTGGCCCCATATGTGTGTGTATATTGGAGTAAAGCAACGACATAGTGAGTACCAGGAATAGCTTGTCTGTGGTTCAGTCCTTTATAATCAGATTCATGGAAGTGACCTTCTTTAGGGACTATAGAAGCCTCTCAGTTCTAGTAGTAGCTTCGGATTCAGTGCAGCAAGTAATTAATTGCTTTCTAAGATAAAACTGTAGGCTGCGGTAGTTTGGCTTATTAGGAGAGATGTTCCAACTCTGAGTATCATGGTCTTAAAAAGAAATCAAGGCAATGGCGCTGTGCACACTGGTGCTAGAGAGTGGGAACCTAGACTTTGACCAGCTGCTTCAGTCAGACTCACCTCCTTGGGCGAGCATGGTCTCTTTTTACTCTTTTTGATCTGTCCCCATCCCTTCCATAGGCTCAGAGGACAAGGGCTAAATTCACACCATGCATAGTAGGGAGGTTGAGGTTTGGATGTGAAAGATCTCTTCTTCTGGCATCTACTCTCTGATTCCTGGTCCTACTGATTTTGACATCTCCTTAAAGATAGTCAAAGAGCAGGTAGCAGACAGCATGGATATTTGTGAATTTTTTTTACTCTTGAATTTGCCACTCTTGTCCTTCTCTGCTTTCACCTCCATTTCTGTTTCCTTGTGGAAGGAGAAGACCCTGAATGGCAAATTTTTCAGTGAGTGAGGGGTCTGCCTGAACCAGGCAACAACCTCTGGCACAAGAAGGCCTTTTTCTGCATGACACTGTCTGCCTTGGCCTAGCCATCTATCCTTCTTGTGCCTTCTATGCCCAGGTGCATGACTCTCCAGTTGATCAAGTAATGGACTGGTAAGTCAAGGGAAATGCTGCCGACCACCTGCAACCCTGCGTGAGTGATCTTACAACTAAGTCACTCACCCTTTCCCTGATTGGACTTCCTCATCTGGGCTAGGGAAATGTGATTTAAATCATATGGTCGGTCCACTGCTTAAAAATGACCTTTTATCTTATATGATAATAAAGCTGGTCATCAGGAGCATTAGGTTTAATTATAATTTTTGAAATGAAACATCAGAAGATATAGTTGGAAAAAATGGAAATGAAAAGGGTATAACAAAGTGTGAGAAGTCTTTTAATCGAAGAATTGAAAGTAACAAAAGGGATGCAGACCAGTAAGAAGTGAATTGAAAGGTCACAAATCTGAATCACAGTCACAAAACCAAAGAGCAGTGTGTTCTCCTGCCAGACACATGGGGGGTGGGATGGGATGGTAACAAGGATTGTGGAGATCATGGAGCCCATCAGCAGGTTTACTTGACCCATGTATTTGAGAGGACCACACTTCCCTCTCCCTTACGGACTAAATATTACATTGGGACTAATAAGGTGAAAGTGTTGTGAAGTGCTTACTTGCTCAATTCACCTCTTTTGTCCATTTCCTGACACCTGCAACTTCCTTGCGTAAAAACAAGACAGCGCAGCAACTGAGAGTCATACTCATAGGAAAATGACTGATACCAGGTCTGTTTCTGAGAGCATGCTTTGATAAGGAAGAAGGCAGCAGAGAGCGAAAGAGAGCACCAAACTAAAGGAAAAAATGAGCCTCGTGTGGTAGGACTGACGGAAGGAACAGAATGATCCAGAATCACCTTAATAACTAACTGCTGGAGAAAAAAAGGTTACTAAGTCTTTGTTGAAGCTACTAAAGAATATGAGAATGAGAAAAAGAGGCATGCTACCCTCGACAAAGAGCTTCCAAACAACGTACGAATTGTTGGGCCTTTTTTTTTTAAGATTTTTAAAAAAAATTTATTTATTTGACAGAGAGAGACAGATCACAAGTAGGCAGAGAGGCAGGCAAAGAGAAGGGGGGAAGCAGGCTCCCTGCTGAGCAGAGAGCCTGATGTGGGCCTCCATCCCAGGACCCTGAGATCATGACCTGAGCTGAAGGCAGAGGCTTAACCCACTGAGCCACCCAGGTGCCCCAATTGTTGGGACTTTTAAGAAATGTCAGGATTATTATTCCCATTATGAAGAAAAAATTGTAGCAAATAAGTCCAGAACAAGTTCGACCTCTCTTTATGCTAGGAATAAATAATTTGTATGTGTTTTTATTACTGAAAATGTTTTCAATTATGCTTGATATATTAAAGACTGAAAATTGTATTAATGCAATATTAAATTTATTTACATGAGTTTTCAAAGAGATTATTTTTCTGTAAGCCCAGGAGTCCTAACTTCGAGTAATTTTTTTTTAAACTCCAAAGTAAAACCAGAACCTTCCTTTGTGCAAAATAGCCTCATTTATAATAGTTAGATTCATGTTGTATTTAGCTTTTAGGATGTAATAATCATTCTATATCCAAAGAGAAAGAAAGATCTTATCATCTTTCTATACTGAAAAACTATGTATTTGTTTGTTTGGGGTTGGCTCAGAAGGAAATGTATAATATGTATAAAATGCATAATATATATAATAAAGAATATTAAAAACAAGAGGGATGGATTTCCATGATTTTGCTATCCCTATTTGCTTTCACAATGAATGCAAGGAATTTCTCAGTTGTGGTGGGTTTCCAGTCATGGCTCTTCTATTTCTGTAATAGGGGAGGTGTGAGGCCATCATTGATGGAAGAGTGCCATAAAGCCACACTTTCCTTATTCACACTGAAAACACAATCCTTTTACCCTCTGGTCACCAGTAAGCACCTCAAGAGATGTTCCAGCAAAGAATTTTACTCACCAAAACAAACTCTGGGCAAAGGAAATTTATAGAAACATATTGCTCTCAAATGAATTATTTGGGTCATAAAAAGAAAAGCAAATGCATGGAAACTACATTTTAATTCCCCATTAAGCTCTATGAAAGGTGTATTAGGCTCAGAAACCTAATATAGGCTAGCAATTTAACCAGAGGAACTGCTTGGAGGATACTGAAATAAATCAGTTTGGTAATTTCAAAAAGAGTTTCTATAGATATGCACTGGATTTCTTTTTAATTATTCTACATCTGTTTAGAGATATGCAATTTCCAACTATGTAATTGGATTTTAACTACTTTTTCATTACTATAAATAAAGTGTTACATGCAATTACATTGAAAAATCTGCTGTGCAAAAGCAAGCTGCAGCCCACAGGTTACGGCACTTGAGCCAACGGAGGGTGCTCTTCTGATGGGGGGTATGATAGCCAGATTCAAAAGAACACTTTACTCCTAGAGCTGGATAATAGGCTGATTATATTTAGAGCATATACACTTCCCACAATCATCTGGTAGGAAAGATAGCCCTCTTCAAACTTCATCTCCTCCACCGGACAGTATCATGACTAGAAGTTATTAGCGGAAGAAAAGAATCAACCCATCCTGGATATAGGTCTAGAATGCTAATCAGAGTTTTGAAGAGCTACATCTATTTTTGTTCTGTTTTCAAACCTGAGATCTTTTCCAGCACAGACTCTCTTACTTTTAGTCTAATTTTGGGTAAAGGATTAGCAGTTATGTGTCCTTAGTGTAAATTTCAGCCTCCTCTAGCCTCCTCCATCATAGGAGGCCTCACTCAATTCCTCTTTTTTCCCAGTTTTAACTGATAAAAAAATCAGGCCTTTCCTCACAGCTGCTGGATAGGAGAAGCTGGGAATTCTAAAGTCTTTTTAAGCGAAGTTTCTAGATTTAACAATCATTGCACTTGACAGGGACCTTAGAGATCTCTTATAGACAAGGAAAGTGAGGAAAGTTCAAGGGATGTTGCTCGAGACAGAACAAAAAACTGCAAACTCCCCAGTACCCTTGCTTCTCTCTTTCCATTCTCTTCCCTTTTTATTTACCAAAACAGCCTTTCCCTTCTAGCTCTGTGGTATACCAAGCACTTTACCATTGTTCATGCTAATTTCCTTGCCGCCTCCTGCCTCACCCTGCACCATCTGCTGAATTTTCCTCCCATGTCCTCTCTTGCTTTAAGACTCAACTCCAGTGTCAGCAGCTCCCACCAGAAGGTTTTTTTTAACATATTATCTATTGGAATCTATGCAGCCTCAGTGGACACAATGTATGTTCTATACAATAGCCTTGCTCTAAGTGGTTTCCTGCTGTGCCCTCACTGTTTTGGGTACCCATGTTACTTCCTTCCACAGTGTCCATAGTTTCTTCTTTTGTATTCTCTCTGGATCTGTCTTCTGGTCCCTGCCTACATTTCGACAAAAAGTGAGACAAGGTCTTTCAGTCACTGGAATTGTACTTTAAACAAGGGAGAAGAAGCACATTAAGCACAAGGGAGAAGAAGCACATTAAATAGTAAATGTTTGACTCTGATTATGTGACTCTGAGTCAGGGATTAGTGTTCAGAGAAGGGAGGAGCAAGAGAAGATGAGACTTCTTTGTATCAATCAGTTAGCCTCTGTTGATTGGAATCAATGGAGCACAACACTTTGAGATCCATCTTACTACAAAAATAAAATATTAATAAAAGCTCCCCATAACTTTGTGCTTTGGGATAAAAACATGAGAAAGACACACTGTGGGTATGCCCCGGTGGCTCGGTCAAGTATCCAACTCTTGATTTCAGCTCAGGTCATGCTCTCAGGATCTTGAGACTGGGCCCTGCATCGGGATGGTTTGTGCTCAGCAGGGAGTCTGCTTAAGAATCTCGCTGTTCATCTCTCTCTCCCCTCCCCGTCACTCTCTCCCAAAATAAATAGATCTTTTTTACAAGACCATTTATATCATTTAAAAATAGGACAATTTGATTTTCTTCAGGTTTTGGAACAAAGCTATGTGTCTAGATCCAATACTTTGTGTGTGTCATCTTAAACATCTTTTTCATAAACATTTACGAAGGTCATTTTTTTGTCCTTCCAAGAAAGCACAAATTGTTATTTATTCCTCTCAGAACAGACATGGAAGTAGACTGAGCATTCTTTTGGGCTGTGTCCTTTCTTCAGAAATAAGGGCTACGTGAGTGAGACAATGAGTTAAAATTCACCAACATGATCACAAGGAAGTGGTTTTTAGGAGCTTGTGTATGAGGCATTTGGAAAATTAAATATCCATTTGCATTATAACCTATTACACATTTGCCCGCATATTAAGCAACCCTCTACTGAATTGTATGTTAGGAACTTCAAAAATTGACAGTTCATTTAACACCAATGAAAACTAAATTTCATCATGTCCAATTTTATATTTTAAATACAAGTCTTATCATCAAAGATTTTTTTTTTTATTTCTCCAAGCCTGTGGCTTGTTTTTTCAGTCTCTTAATAAAGTCTGTAATCAAGTGGACATCTTTACTTTTAGTATAGTCACACTTATTTATTTTTTTCCCACAAATTGTTCTCTTGATGTTGTATCTTCAAAAGCCATTGCCAGATCCCAGGTTATGTAGATTTCCTCCTGCATTTTCTTCCAGAAGTTCTACAGTTTTGCATTTTACACTTAGGTATATGATTCATTTTTATTTAATCTTGTGTAAGGTATAAAGGCTGTGCTTAGGTTTATTTTTCTGCATGTGGATGTCTAATTATTCCTGCACCATCTGCTGAAAAAAGACTGTCCTTTTTTCATTGAATTGCCTTTGCTCGTTATCAGAAATCAGTTGACTAAAATTGTGTGGGTCCAGTTATAGGTTCTCCATTCTGATTTATTATCTATGGGTGTATGCTTTTGTGGTTTTGCCCAATTTTAATAGACGAAGAAATCATCTCAGGGAAACCAAATGATCAACTCAAAATCACACAGCAACTAGGTTGCAGAGTAGGAATTTCAAATGATGTCCTTTGAAATCTGGGATAATATCCAGCTTATTTGAACCTATAACTACCTTTCTTTCAATGCAGAACAGAAAAACCTGTGTACCGTTATTCATATTGCAATAACCAATCCGTTTTCCTTACATTTTTCTCTTTGGCCCTAATACCTGCTGCACATTGGCCACAGGGGGGCAGACTTGCCGGAGAGAGTGGCTGCTCTAAGTCCCATCTACTTTGCAATTGGAACCTTGGCATTGTTTAATTTGAAGTTGATTGCTTTACCGAAATATGCACAGGTGCAAATTAAAAAAAAAATCCCTTCATAATCTAAGATGGAAGATTTCTGATAACACTGTATGGGCTGGATAATGACGTGTGCTGCTAATGATGCAGCTGCAAAGGGCTTAGTTGTTGTTCTTGCTCCCGCTTTATAGAAAGGAAAGAGGGTGTAATCAGTTGAGCTGGGAAGAAATGTTCACAGAGCCCTAATTTTACCACTATAGGGAGTTTTAGAGAAGGAAAGGTTTAGTTCCAAGATTTTTTTTTAATTTTTAATTTTATAGAAAGTATAATAATAATTTAGAATTATGTGAGGTTGGAATTCTATAAGATATAGTTATCATTTTTTTAAAAAGTTAAGAAAGATATTGCTGCTATGAATATTGGAGTGCATGTGGTCCTTCTTTTTACTATATCTGTACCTCGGGGAGATGTCCACAATAGCCAATCTGTGGAAGGAGCTGAGATGCCCTTCAACAGACGAATGGATAAAGAAGATGTGGTCCATATATACAATGGACTATTACTCAGTCATCAGAAAGAATGAACACCCAACTTCTGTATCAGCATGGATGCAGCTGGAGAAGATTATGCTGAGTGAAATAAGTCAAGCAGAGAGACTCAATTATCATATGGTTTATTTGTGGAGCACAAGGAATAGCACAGAGGACATTAGGAGAACGAAGGGAAAAATGAAGGAGGAGGGAATCAGAGAGGTAGATAAACCATGAAAGACTATGAACTGCCGGAAACAAACTGAGGGTTTTTGGGGTGGATGGTGGGGGGATGGGTTAGCCCAGTCCTGGGTATTAAGGAGGGCATGTATTGCATGGAGCACTGGGTGTTATACACTAACAATGAATCGTGGAACACTACATCAAAAACTAATGATGGACTGTATGGTGATTAACATAACAAAATTTAAAAAAATTACAAAATTTTTTTTAAAAAGGGAAAAGAATAAAGTTAAGAAAGAGATGGGCTCTGCAGCCTAGTGGCTGTGTGACTTAACTTCCCAAGGCCAGTGTTCTTGCTTTCAGGATGGAAGGACTTCCTGGTCTTTGGCCCACAGAGAGTTATTCAACCAACAGCAAAAGGAATTCAACAAAGAGTAAAAGGAATTCAAGACTTAAATCACCTTCTATGGAACTTGGGTGAAATCTAAGGGAAAATTCTGCATAGTGAATAAAATTTTTAACAATTATCACATAGGATAATTACAAATCTTCCTTATCCCCATGTTCTATGATGGCTCAGTGGGACTCTAGCAGGAGGATGAATGACAATCTGACTAGGGTCTTTTCATCCTGAGATCCTAGAGAAAGTTTATACTTGATAGTGCACTTCAGATGCTTTAGTATCTGAGATATAAACCTTATCTCCTAAGTATATTATGCTTCTCAAAGTTTAGAGGTTAGAGATAATTTAGAAAACATACATGTTGTAGGATAGCATATCACAGATTTTCTAAAATGAGGTCAGCAAAAAAAAATTGTGGAATATAAAGTCAAGGTTCTTTAATAATATGTAGTGCAGGAACTAAGGGATCAAGATTATTAGCAAATGATTTATATGTTGAAACGGATATTCCTTAAGATTTTTATTTATCAAAGTAGTTCAGATAAAACTCTCCTACTAAAATGAAATGACTCCCCAAATGCTATTTTACGGATTTTTTTGCACAGTGAAATCTTGGCAATTCCTCACATCTCTCAAAAGACATGGATTCGCATTTATACTATCAAAGTGTTCAGAACTCCTAACTTCCTCTCAGGCATCAAAATGCTTTGCAACATCTATACTGCAAATATGGGCTAAATACTTTGTAATATATATTTTCTGTGCTAAATTTGAGCTTTAAAATATAAGGGGATTAGTAATTTTCTACCAGAACAGCTGCAAAATAAATCAATTTTAAACTTCACCAAGAAAAACCACACATTTTGTTGATGTTTGAAGGGCTCTTAAGAGTCCTTAAGTCCAACTGTCTACTTCTACAAATTAGGAATGAATGGTCTGAGAATGAAATGCCTGAGATTCCAGAATGCTCTGGCTATAGAGCCCAATCTCTAGACCCTATGCACAGTTCCATATTTCCTTTTAGCATGAAAACGAGCCCTCAGTGCTGCATATTTATTTTATGTAAGTGAAGACAATATATGTTTAGAAAAGATCTTTTCAGTTTTTCAAGGACAAGTTTTTAGTCCAACTCATCTGGGCCTCATTTGGAGGCTAAAAATGAAAGCTGAGTCAGTGTGAGGGTATGAGGTCTTAACAAAGATAGATCCACACATATCAAAAGTTGTAATTTAAAAAAAAAAAGTCCTCAGAGGGTGGATCTGTTTCTCCACAATCAACATGCTCCTTCTTTTCTGGTAATGAACATACTGTTTCAAATGTAGATTAGAAAGGTTTTCTAGCCTTTCTGTATAGGAACATTACGTTTTTAAAGTTCCCATTAATCAAAGATGTTCTCCTAGATTCAAGGCATCCGTACAAATGGATAAGGAGCGAGGACACATTACAGTAACTCAAGATGCATTAATACCAGGGGTTCTCAAAACTTAGAATGTATAAACACCACCTAACATTTGTTCAAAATGTGAATTCCTGCATATTACCCACATATTTTGACCCAGTAGATGTGCGATGGGGTCTACAGATTTTCATTTATGAAAAAAATGTGAAGTGTTTCTAAAGTGACTATGTAGTCAGAGGTTTGAGATTTTTCTCTAGATGAAAAAAAAAAAAACCTTTAAGTCATTTTTTGGTAGTTGTTAATTTACTTTCTATTGCTCCTTTTCCTTTTAAGCTTCACATCTCTTTCACTTCAGACCTTTTAATTATTTTTAAAGTCTCAGTGTATTTTTTAAGACTATTTTTCCTCCCTTTATTTCTATCTATAAAGAGATGCAGTGTTCCTGTAAGACCAAAATTAAACTTAGGCAGCCTCTCCCATTTCCATGATATTTCCCACTTTTTATTTTAGCTTCCATTGTGTAGACAGATGTTTTCCTTCTGTTTTCTCTTGTATGTGCTTTGGAAACCCCTAAGGATCAGAGACCACTTTGAATTGCAAGTTCCTTAGCAAATAACCTGTCTTTTCCTAAGCATATATGTGTTACAAATCCACTTAGTGCAAAGAATTTGACAATTAGTTCTCCTAGTGAAGTTTCTCACTCTGGACAAAACTCCTAAGCAAACTTGGGGTCAAATCAGTCATCTGAAGAAGATGCTTTGTTCTCCAGAATAGAATTAATAGAATTACTACCTAGCTTGTTTCTGAAATTTTATATGGCCGAATGGTAGATTTTAGTTCACTCTTCAGTTGCTAGGCCAACACCCATAGCATTTTTAGAGACAACGAACTATGGTCTGGGTCAAAAATATCAACATAAATTGGCCATGGTGTTTGAGAGTGGTATTTTACTTGTGATAATTATAGATTAAAAGATTTGCATTGCTGGCCATTTGGATGTCTTCTTTGCAGAAGATGTGATATGTATATGTGTGTGTGTGTGTGTGTGTGTGTACACAAATGGAATACTATGCAGCCATCCAAACCCCCAAATCTTGCCATTTGCATTGTGGATGAAACCAGAGGGTATTATGCTGAGTGAAACAAGTCAATCAGAGAAAGACAGTGATCATATTATCTCTCTGATATGGGGAATTTGAGAGATAGGGCAGGGGTTCATGAGGGGAAGGGAGGGAAAAATGAAACAAGATGGGACTAGGGAGGGAGACAAACCATAAGAGACTCTTAATCTCAGGAAACAGAGGGGAGGGGGTGGGAGGGATGGGGTGGCTGGGTGATGGACATTGGGGAGGGTATGTGCTATGGTGAGTGCTGTGAATTGTGTAAGACTGATGAATCACAGACCTGTACCCCTGAAACAAGTAATACATTATAATGGTTAAAAAAAATTGCATTCTTATGACATGTTCTCTTTGGGTTCTTTCATTTAGAATCCTTAGGGTTCTTCAGAGAAATGGAACCAAAGGAGATAAATGTGTCGTCTGTGTAACTGTCTATCATCGATCCATCTAGAGGGGTATAGATACAGTTACTAAGGAACTGGCTCATGTGATTATGGAGGCTGAGAAGTCCTAAGATCTGCAAGCTGCAAAGCCAGTAAACTTAAGGTCTAAGTTCCAGTCTGAGTCTCAGCCCAGGGGCAGGAGAAAACCAATGTTCCAGTTTGAAGACTGGCAAAGAAAGCATATCTCTCTTTCTGAGCTTTTTTTAAAAAATCCAGTCCTTCAACTATAGGATGAGGCCCACCAAGACCGCAGAGAGCCATCTGCTTTACTCAGTCCACTGATTCAAATGTTAATTTCATCCAGAAACACCCTCAAAGACATATATATACAGAGTAATGTCTAACCAAATACCTGGGCATCCCATGGACCAATCAAGTGACACATAAAATTAATCATCACAGCCTACTTTTGAATACTTTCCTCTCCTTGGGTTGGTACTGTAAGATAGTTCGTGAATTAATTTACATTTGTGAAAATATTAATACTATACTCCACCTCTCCCCTACTTCTGTGCCCCAAACCCCCAAACTAATTCCTTTAGAGTGCTAAGTTGCATACAGGTCATATTAATGGGACTGTAGCATGAGTCAGAGTGAATACGCCAGCCTCCATCTAGGCAGACATAGTCCTCATGGTTTAAATGAAGCTACCTCATCTCTGCAAGAGACTATCATGGGATTTGAGGCCAAACCCTATAATAGGCAATGTCATTTTCCTGGCTTCATCCTCTGGGAATATCCCTTTAGGGAAAAATAGAAGAGAACCAGGCAGAATTTATAGACTTATTTTATCTACATATAAGATATAAATGACAGGAGTTAGTAGTAAATTCTCACTACTAACTGACCTGGGGTGCCTAATAAAACTCCTTTATTTCATTTTTTTTCAAAAAATACCTTTGTGCCTACTAAGTAGTGGCATCAGAGGTAGAGTGTAGAAATCAGGTATGCTCTCCGTCCTTCTAGGGAAGATGAACATACCCTGAGTTTGTTTTGGATATTTAGCCTTTTCTGGTACCTATGAGTCAACAATCAATAATGTTATTAAAATAGTATACAGAAATCACAATGTCATTCTAGTTGAGCAACTTTATTTTACTTGTCCAATTTCCCAGAACATAGACTAAGACTGCCAAAATCAGTTAAAGAAAACAAGTTGCTGAAAGAGATAGAAAGATCTCTTCCCCAGCTTGAGTGGATTTCAAGGGCTGGCGGGAAGTGATTGTGAGGGAAGGAGGATTATACCCAAGAGTGACACCTGCAGTCCTTCCTGCTGACTCCCCAGGCTCTGCTAGGGGCACTACAATGGAATGCAAGCAAACTACTGTGATGAATTTGGGGGATAATAATAATGCCTACCTACCCTTCCCCCCAAATTAATGACTGATTAAGAGATAGATGCAGGAACCCTCTATCTAGAGATTGAAATATTAGCTTCATTACTAGTGAAGCTACATGGAAGACGGTTAGGAATATAAATGGCTAGAATCAAGCTTCCCAACACAGTGCTACTCCTCAGGCTCAGGCAGAACCATATCATCACAGTTCTCCCTGACAAGGGTAGGTTGCTTGGGGTAGAAATTCCTCTTCTAGGTGTTATGACAGACCCTTTTGAAGAATGGAGGGTTTCCCCTTTTCTGTAATTTCAGAATCAGTGAATGTAGGTTTGTGCTACATTCTTTAGGTTCATCCCTAGCTCACAAATTTCCTTCTTTTTCCACGACACTTTATAAAAAATTACAGCACTATCCCATCACCCCCTTCTGGGAGAAGTTAGTATAAATACAAAACAACGTACCATCGGCCAATGTCTACTACCCAATTGGGCCTTACATGCAATTTCTCCATAAGGGAATCTCATTCATAAGCATTCAACAAGTCATATATCCCATTATACCCAAATGCTAACCCAACGTTATATAACAGTAGAATCATACTTATTTCATGTTTTTAAAATACTTCCTTAGTCACATAGGAATGACTTTATATAAAATCATGAAGAAGGTAAATTTGTCCTCAGGGAAAACCTGTCTGCCCCTCATCTTCAGCAAACCCTTCCTCAGGGAACCAAGGCTCATTGTAGGGCAGAACCTTTCTCTAAGGCACTTGCCATGCTGAGAAACACTGCATGCTTTTATCTCTGTTCTCTGGTTTACTTCCTAGTAAAGAGGGTATACCAATGGGCTTGAACAATGAAACAAACTCCATTGCAGAGTGACCTATTTTAGGTCTTGTAAAATGGTAATGTTTTATCTCATTAAAGAGCACTTGATCCTAGATGGTCTTAATACAATATTTCCCAATATATAAAATACCATTTCCCTGAATGTTAATTGGTACGATGTGTAAGTGAAAGATATTTTGGTCAAAGGACACTTTTAGCTAAAGAAAACTTAACAGATTTCCTTGGCTTATGACTTCTCAGAGTCCTTATTTTGCTAGAGGACTCTGAGAATCTCCGCGGAGGGACAGAATATGTGACCTTTCATTTCTGTAGCATTCCACGGGACCAGCATTCCATGGAACACAATTTGGGACACACTACTCTAGAGACTTCAAACAGTGGCAATTACCACCAGAATGACAAATGACGGTATCTATTTTTGGCCAGTAGAAAGTAGGCTCCCTGTATTTCATCACGAATTACCAAGAGACTCAGGACAGTGAAATATATTTAGGAAGGGCAGTAGAATCCAAAGAATGACTTTTGAAGAGAGTAAAATCTGGATTTGAACTGTGTACTGAGTGAGATTAGTAAACTCATTAACTCTCAGTGCCTTCATTTCTTTTATCTACCTATAAAAATTTATCTATAAAAGTGGTAATAATTCTCATTTGTTGGGGATATTCAGATGGTTACCTTAATTATTCTGCAAGGACTTAGAAAGCTTGGAACATAAAGTGTGCAAAATAAATTTTAACTCCTTTTCTTTCTCCAAATTTTTTTCTCTACCTTCTCAGGAAATAAATGTAAAATACCAGAAAACATAGTTTTTCACATCTCTAGATAACTTCCTTTTATGTAAAATTATTTTAATATACATTTAATCTTTATAATATATATTTCTAATATATAATATATATATTCTTAATGGGAATCACTAAAGTAAAAGAGATGCGGACTCAGCCCTCATGCAGCATTCTGCATAGTGTTCAGTCAGGTAAACAAATAAAATTATGTCATATAATTATATATAATTACTTACCATTTTTGCAGCATCTTTCATGTATATTATCTCATTTAATTTTCACTAACATTTGAAATCTATATTACTACTTCCCCACTTATATATAAAGAAAAATGAAACCCCAGGGAAGCTGAGGAACTTGGTCCAGGTCACCCAGCTGACAATCCTGAGCATGAACAAGGACCCAAGGCCTCTAAATCAAACGCTGTGATCTTTTCATTCTACCATGCAATGACTGTACTCACTATGTTTCCAAGGAAAACTTCCTAGACAACGCTTTTCTTTTTAAAATAAAGACCAGGGGATAAGCTGACAAAACAATGACTGAGAGATTGAAGACACTCAGCGGCTTAAGGCTGAAAGTTTCAGCTACAGGCCTTGAAATGTACATTATAGAGGGTTTGGGGACCCTCTACCTTATGCTATTAACAAGTCATGTGGCCCTAACATATCTCAAATAAAATTAGAATAGCTAGGCTTCTCCTTGATAATAGGAACAAATGAGATACTATCTGAAGTACTTTAGAAAGCATCAAATGCTGTATAAATATACTAATTTCAAATTATTCTAATATGGGAACAGTGATAACACAAAAATAATAATTGGTTTGCAACACATTTCATGATTATCTTTGTTGGACAAGAAGAGCATTCGTTATTAATTGCTCTCGCTGGGTATTTACCAATGAGTGGCCAATCTTGATGATTTTGAGGGTTGTTTGTTAATATAATTTGCGACACATAGAGCAAACACATCCAAGGATTGATTATGTACACAATGTTTCCAAAATGGAAAGTCCATTTAACAGTAAAGCTTTAGATTTACTTAAAGTTCTTTGGAATATTTTCTTACTTCACTGAAACATCTGGGAAATAAACTGGTATTGTGCTTTGTTTGTTTCTTCCGCATGTGCTAAGAATTTTAAGCTTTTCAAAGTCAGTAATAACTTAAGCCTTCACAGGTAGAAAACTTTTCTAAAGTTTATTGTTTCTTCCTGCATGATCCTTTTGTGATATGTCTATCATATATGTGTATATATGTATATACACACATACATACACACACATACATATAATTTTTTTTCAAATATATCTTAAGGCATTCTGTATTAGTATCTAGAAAACTTGGATTAAAATGATGAAACTCTTTTTTTCCCTTTGCTCATTTGTTTTCTGTCTTAAATACCAAAGGGAAGGTGGGCGGGGGGATCAGTGAAATAGATGATGGGAATGAATTAAAGACTATACTTACCCTGATGAACACTGACAAAGGTACAGAATTGTTGAATCACTATATAGCATACCTTACACTAATATAACATTGTTAACTATACCGGAGTTAAAATAAAACACTTAATAAAAAAAATAAACTGATAAAACTCATTGTTGGCAGGATTCTGGGTAAACATTAAGAAGCTGTCCTTCTGAAGAGCAATCTGGAAATATGCATTTATTTTTATTTATTTTTCACTTGGAAATATTTATTTAATAAATGTTAAGCATCAGCTCTAGGCTGTTTGTTAGGTGATGAGAATATTAAGGTGAACATGGTTTCTGCTTTTAAAGAACTCAGAGTCCACTAGGGAAGGAGCTTAAGTGGACAGATGTGATGACGTGCACAGCAAACCAAACCTCTGGAGAGGCCCTAACTAGGCTACCCACCCTTCTGGTAAAACACTCCACCTCCTGTATCCCAGTTTGTGGTAATTTAGGACTCAGGCCAGGTCTACCTAAAACCTTCTTTAGGAATTTTCAAATTGAGGAAAGTTAGCGACGTTTCTTTTCTTTTCTGGACTAGGTAATAAAGTGCGAGTCCAGAGCTGAGTATAGTCGTGTGCCTTGCAACATGGAGTAAAGCTGGTGTGAGACAGTAGCCATCTTTTTTTTTTTTTTTAAAGATTTCACTTATTTATTTGACACAGAGAGAGATCACAAGCAGGCAAAGAGGCAGGCAGCGGGAGAGGGGGAAGCAGGCTCCCTGCTGAGTAGAAAGCCTGATGTGGACTTGATCCCAGGACCCTGCTGAGATCATGACCTAAGCCAAAGGCAGAGACCCAACCCACTGAGCCACCCAGGTGCCCAGAGACAGTAGCAATCTTAAAGCAAAGCAGAGATAAGATACCCAGAGAGGGTTCTAACAAACTTAGCTTTTGAATATAGGCATCTTATCTCCTTCATTGTTTGGTTACTCCAGAGCCATTATCTGCAGATAATGATTTACATTATCTACAGATTCTGTACTTGTGAATTAGACTATTCACTAAAACTTACCTGTAACACCCAAATTAATACCTGGGACATTTCGTGATCATTTACAGACATGAAAAGGGGTGAAAAATTTGAGCCTGCCATAATGTAAGCAATCGTTCTTTTTACCACTTTTTTGTGTGTGCTTTTGTGTTTTTGTGTTCATCATTTTGTTGTTTAAAATGGCCCCAAGCATGGTGCTAAAATGCTGTCTCTCGTTCTTAAATGAAAGGAGGTGTGATGTGACTTACAGAAAAAACACATGTATTAGATGAGCTTCATTCAGGCATGAGTTACAGTGCAATTTGACCATGAAATCAATGTTAATAAGTCAACAATATGTAATAAATAAGGTGTCTTTTAACAGAAACATAAATGAAACAAAATTTGCACTGGTTGATTGACAAAATAAATGTGAATGGAGGATTGCAGCAAACTAATCCTGTATTGCACCTCCCCCCACCTAAAGCAATGGCTCAGTATTTGCTAATTCAGTTCAGAGACACCTTAAAGAACGTGAACTACTGTGAATGACTATATACTTTAAGGAAAAATGGCCCTCTACTTAAAAATTTAGATGTTCATAGAAGCACTATTTATAATAGTGAACAGTTAGAGAAAAGCTAAATGTCCAACAAATGAACAGTTATACTGTATAACTTTATTTCAATTATAATTCTATGGATATTTCCTTACATAAAAACATTTATAAAATTAATAAAGTGGATTTATTGAGACAGAGTTCAACAGTCCTAAGTAATTTGAAAGATGGAACTATATCTTAGTTATTTTCTATCTATATGAACTAGCCTGGCATGCAGTAGATACGGGGGGTAATACATGTCCACTATTGACTATTATGGAACCCATGTGGCATAGTTCTGGCTGATAAGGTCTAAGTGAAACATTCTTAGGTAAAGATTCATGGAAATCTATTTCTTAAATTATTAATTTTTTTCTTTCTTTTTTTTTTTTTTTTAGAGAGAGAGAGAGAAAGTGAGAGTCCATGAGCAGGGAAGGGAGGGGCAGAGAGAGAGAGAATCCCAAAATCCATGTGGAGCCCGATCTTACAACCCAGAGATCATGATCTGAACTGAGATCATGATCTCAACTGACTGAGCTACCCACATACCCTGGAAAGTTATTTTATCAAGTGGACACACTCAGTGGCACCCAGATTTTGCCCATTATGCTTTCCACATATTCTAACTTGGATCTTGGATGGTGCTACTAGTGCAGGAGTCATTTTTAGCATAAGTATGAAAGATACAAAGTCTGCTATGTTGCCTAACTCCAAGAAAGAACATATTATTAATGATGGATACTAATCCTGTTTAACAAAGATAATCATGAAATGTATTTTAAGCCAATTATTAATTCCTTTTGTATTATTGCTGCTTCCCACACTCAAGAGAATAATTAAAAATTAGTTCATTTATACACTTTATACCTTCTAAAGTACTTTCAAATAATAACTCATTTGTTCTTATTATTCTTGTTTTATTTGAGATAATATCTTAAGATCATATAGTTTGATAATAGTATGAGGCAGAGGGTCCCAATATTTCAAGGGCATTTGAAAGGACATTCTGGAGCTGAAACTATTTATCATCCTTAACCCTTTGGAATATGAATATTAATTTTCTCTGAAGTGGCATATTATAGTAACCTGAAAATACAGATCATCAGGCAGCTTCATGGAGAAGAAAACATGCATGGCCAATGAACACAGGAAAAGATGCTTAAGCTCATTAACAGAGAAATGCAAATTAAAACCACAATGAAATATTTCATACAAGTAAAATGGGAAAAAATTAATCCGACCTAACTAAAAGCTGGAAAGATATAAATGCTGTCAAGATATAAAAACTACCA